>CAVNYN010271485.1:0-33025 GCA_963692815.1 Nyctanthes arbor-tristis
CATATTGTAAAGCAGAAAATAATTAAATTGCCATGCAGATGTTGTTCTACCCTATATTCATTAATTCTAGTTTTTATATATATTTATTAAAAAAAAAAGAACCCATTCATTCATTCATTAACTTATATGGTACTAGTAGAACCAAAAAGGCATGAAGCATCAATCTCGGTCACGGGGATTCGCTCTATACACAAGTTAACGTGTTAGGTCCCTTTTCTTGTCTTTTCATTTCTTTTTCTCTTTATCTTGTAATTTCGGTTTAAAAACGAAATGTGTATAATATATAGATTTTAGTGCCTGGACAACTACAGTGGCTGGCATTGACAATTTTGCAAATCAAGTTGGGAAAACATGTTTGTGCTTCCTAAGCCGCCGGAAAGCAAGATCAGTAAAAAGTTATTTTCATTTTAATTTTTCGAACAAGCAATGGCAATAATTAAAGGACCATTGATTCTATATAATGTAAGTGGTTTTTAGAGAAGAAAAGAGAAATTTTCAGGCCTTGCTTTTATGAAAATTGTTGAGTTGACCCTACCTAATAAGTTCCTTGTTGATAGAACGTTTTCCTTTGGGCTGCCCACATTAAAAAAGTAGTTCATGACTTGGTAGATTAGTTCTTGGAGCTTGACATCCTTTGAAAAACATCGTATAGTCTAAGATAGCGAAAATAAGGAGTCGTAACAATTTACTATTAATTAATCGTACGTACTTGATTTCAGATCCTCACCCGTACGTAACATTAGCAATATGTCATCCCAAAAATAGTTAATGACTTAATGGCAACTGGCAGCAAACGATTATATCAATCATAAACATTTTAAACTTTTTTTTAAAAGGTTTAAAAATAATAAAAAATCGCCCCACCCCACCCCACGCCTCCCTTGCTACCGGCAGCCGGAATGGTCTATTACGGCGGCCAAAAAATAGGGGGTGAATTCCACCCATTTTGCTGCCGGAAATGATAGCAAAATAGGGGGGATTCACCCCCATTTGTGCTGTCGGAAATGGCAACTGGTAGCAAAATAGGGGGGATTCACCCCCTATGCCATTCCGGCAGCACGGAAATGGCAGCACAAATGCTGTCGGAAATGGCAGACATGTTGCTGCCATTTCCGACAGAAATTGGGGGTGAATCCCCCCCCATTTTGCTGCCGAAAATGGCAGCAAAATGTGGGGGAGGGGGGGGTTCACCCCCCATTTTACTGTCGAAAATTTGTGCTGTCATTCCGACAGCATGAAATGGTAGTCAAATGGCTGCCATTTCCGGCAGAAATGCGGGGTGAATCCCAGCAAAATGGGGGGATTCATCCTGCCTAAATGGCAGCACAAATGGGGGGAATCCCCCCTTTTGCTGCCATTTCCGGCAGCAAAATGGGGGGATTCACCCCCTTTTTTGGCCGTCATAATGGACCATTCCAGTGGCCGGCAGCCGGCACCGTCAGTACTACCGGCGGTAAGGGAGACGTGGGGTGGGGATGTGGTGGGGTGGGTTTTTTTAGTTTTTTATTATTTTTAAATATTTTAAAAAAAAGTTTAAAATGTTTATGGGGGGTATAATAGTCATTTTGATAAAAATTTGGCGAAACAATAGAAATATGAACGATTTGTGTGTATTTTTAAAAGATTGGAGGATGTGGGGTGTCTTAAAAAAAGTTGAGGACGAAACCGGTTCTTAACTTAAAGATTGGGGACGATTTGCGAAATTAACCCAAAGGTTGACAAACTTTAGCTAATCATATTCATTTTATTCTGCCTAGATAAAACACCTATAATTAACAAAAAAAAAAAAAAACGACTTTTATGCATGCCTAGTCAAACAGAGTGGTATTTTTTAATTTAAAAAAGGAAAAACCCGTAACTAATTTGCATTGGTTTTCATTATTAACCTTCGAACGTGGACGGTGGACTAAAACATCGCATAAGCTTAGGGTATATCGTCAAAATTTCAACATTAAAAAAGAATTAGGTGTATATCTCAAGTCATAAATTATCTAAATTCAATAAACGTGGTACTATGCCGAAAAATTAGCAAGAGGTTTATTGGATGAAAATTACCCACTTAGATAAGTTCTCTACACATAAGACTAGACAAAGCATAATTTTGTTCAACCGTCAGACCTCTTATATAACGTGCTGTGATTAGACAACTCCTAAGTGGGTTATCTCACTGTGGGATAGTACACCAAATGTGTCTCTAGTGATATTATGCCGACAAACGTCTGACGTGTGAAAAGAACTAAGAGAAGATGTGTAGTAATGATCATGTCAAATGTCTGACGGCATTATGCGTATTATCTCAAATACAGTATCATAGGGTATGATATGCCATTCTAAATGACACGTATCTAGCAAACTACATAAGTGTCAGACGACATTGTGCTACCAGATATTTGATATTAGACCATTATCACTCAAACAGGCGTGTCCAAAATTTAGGCAAATGATTTGTATATGTGATTTTGCCAAAGTTAAATTAAGATGAGAATTTGCTCTAGTCAGTATATACATATATAGAGTTGAACAATTAATTAAACAAAAATCGTGTATCACAAGAAAGTTTTGCTGGAGCAAGATTGTGACGTTGAGTTTATCATCCTATGTATGTACTTTTTTGTAATAAAAGAAACCTTCTTTTATTTCATCAAAATTTGTCTCTTATTGATAGGGATACATTGATTAGTGCTTATTTAATAAAAAATACTAAATATAGTTTTGACATTCTTGTTTTGAGATATATAATTTATTTATGATAATAAAATAAAAATACTTTTAAAAGAAGGGCCGACAAATGGTTGAGCACTGAGTTAGGAAGGGCACAGGAAGCTGATCGGAAAATGCA
The DNA here is from genome assembly GCA_963692815.1 of Nyctanthes arbor-tristis. Lineage (NCBI taxonomy): Eukaryota > Viridiplantae > Streptophyta > Magnoliopsida > Lamiales > Oleaceae > Nyctanthes > Nyctanthes arbor-tristis. The sequence goes on from CAVNYN010271485.1 coordinate 2,840, forward strand.
TGGTATGCTACTTCGTCTATTATCAATACGTGACTTAGAAGGAGCAATATTTTACTAAAACATGTTAGGCATAAATTATAATAATGATCTTATTATAAATTTATTCAAAATATAGTGACTTAGACAGAAATTAACTCAGGACCCGAATGCTCCACTTGCATTCTTTAAATGGCATGCTTTGGTGGATTGGGGAAAAAGTTAATGTGGATAAAATTAAAAATGATGCATAAAATAAAATAAAATAAAAATTGTAAGCCACCTTATGCCATATATTGTAAAGCAGAAAAACAATTAATTAAAAATTGCCATGCATATATTAAATTAATTAATTAATTATATGCTACGTACCAAAAAAAGTGGAGCATCAATGTCGCACGGATCATTCGCTCTATACACAAGGTTATGTCACGGAATATTATTGTTGTTTTTTTAAAGGGGAATATTATTGTTTTAAATACTTTATTATATTAAAACGTGTTATATTCCTTTCCTTTCCTTTCTTTTTCTCTTTCTCAAGTTTAAGTTAAAAAACAAAGTACGTATAATAATAGATTTCAATGATTGAATTGGTAACCAGAGCTCATCGGCTCGAGTGACTAGGGTTGACAATTTTGAGAGTCGAGCTGGGAAAAAATTTCGGGCTCCCTACTCACAAGCCAGATTGTCAAAAAGTTAATTTTTCATTTAAATTTTTCGTCCAAAGCAATGACAATGATTAAATGACCTTTTGCCATAGAGGTGGTTTTAAAGAGAAGAAAAGAGAAATTTTTGGGACTTTGCTTTAAAAATTGTTGACTTGACGCTTTTACCTAATGTGTTCCTTGTTGATGGAACATTTTCCTTTGGGCTGCCTACATTTTTGGACAATATTCTTACGTATCAAAAGGATTGTTAATGGTAGTATGAAACTTGACAACCTTAGAAAATGATCGCCTCTTGTCTACATAATTACTTATATTCTAATATGGGATACATAGTTACTTAATATTTTAATATGTGAATACAATGAAAATAAGGAGTCATCATTACAAACGTAAAATTATTTTGTTTCCTGCGTGCAACTAATGAGTTTCTTCATTATTCAGGCCCTGAGACAAATATTAGCAATATGTTATTCAAGATTCTAATTTCTACATACATGATATGCATAATTTAATACCGTGTTGTTTATTAATAGTGATGATATATAACTTGTTTGGCATGACTTTTTTGAAAGCCAAAAGTAATTTTGAGATAAAGGGGTTGTTTTTAATAATTTTTTGAAAGCAGTTTAAATTACCAGGCATTTTGGCCAAAGATAAATTCTTGGAAAAACTATGCTACAAGAAGTCAAACAAGTTGTTGATAGTAATTCGTAAAAAATCCTTGACAAATGTTACATCGAGCATCACATGCATGCCAACGTAGACTTAAGCATAATAATGACATCTATAATTAAGAAGGAAAAAACAAGTATAAAAAACAAAAGAAGAACCGTTAAGGAATTCTTTTTCCAGGATTGTAAAGTCTCATGTAGAATATTTAACTTACACAATAATGTATAGACATCACCATAGAAAAACATCTCTCCATTACAATGTAACACCTGATTTACATGTACTCTCTCTCTCTCTCTCTCTCTCTCTATATATATATATATATAAATAATACCCATCCTTTTAACACACTCAATTTTCAACAGTTTGAACGGGTCAGAGGCAGGTTTTTAGATAATATATTCGTTATTTCCTCGAGCGGGCTATAGCCTATACGTATCTCTTTCAATATCGTTTTAATTTTCAACATTAAGAAGTTGGAACGATTACCATTAATGCTAGTACTGATCAGCAGAGTCGGCCCTGGGAATTTCGATGCCATATGTGACAATATAAAATAGTGTCCCTTTAATTTTATTTTATTTCCTATGCAATTGGGAGAATTTTGTGTAGCGTATAGATCCGAACCCAGAATTTCGTCTCAGTAAAAAGTACTCTTTTACACATACAATAAAGAAAATTCTGGTGTCTCTAAGATGTTGAGGCATGTGTGATCGCGCAACATGAGTACTCTTAGGCTGCCTCTAGTACCGAGCTCCATGAACGGCCTCAGGAGTCTAGGTCGAAAAATTCAACTTCATGACGGGATCTTGATCTAGTCATGACAGTTTCGTAAATTACGGACTAATTACGTCAATAATTTGACTTTCAATAGTCACTAGTGACTGAATAACTTTATTTAATCATCTTCACTTTAATTATTTTACCTTGAATAAGCTAGTCAAATAGAGTGGTACTAATTGAAATAATCACCATTAATTTTACAGTAGCTTCAATCCCATATGGTTTTGATATATAAAGGAAATTGAGGATGCCGATTCAAAGTTAAGATACTCACGCATTAGAACTTTTGAATGTAAAACTTAAGAATAAAACCGTGTGAATTAGACTTAAAGCAAACAATATCATTTTAAAGGGGATTGGGTTGCTATAAATGATATCAGAATTAGAGCTCAATTCAAAGATGGCCCACATGTAGTTTCAAAAAAAAAAAGTGTGGCCCATGTGGAAGTTGTGTTGAGATGTGATAGTTGTAATATCATGAATCATACATTGTTTGGGTAAAAGAAAAGAGACTTATTTATTTGTCTATAATTTAAGAAATCGACTCTAACTATTATAAGGCTTTTTTAGTGTAAATCAGGACTCACCCTAACTGTTATAAGGCCTTTTAGTGTAAATCTAATAACAAAATCATGCCTGTTAAATTTAAAGCGTAGAATATCTTGTTCAACTTTAAGGGTGTGCCTTTTTCCCCCTTAACACGTATAGTCAAACTTTCAACATTAAAAAAGTATTGACTACATGTACCCGAGTCATATATACGCATATTTAAGAAGGATGAAAATAACCCAGATAAGTTCTCCAGAAATGGACAAGGCTAGCCTAGGCACGTCCAAAAGTTGGGCAGATTGTTTGAATAGCCAAAGTTGAATAAGATATTGAATACGTTTGTAAGTCAATCAATACATATAAGAGATTTGAAGAATCCAAAAACTTGTGTTTCAAAGAAACTTGTGTTGAGCATGAATGTGACATTGAGCATATTTAAGGGGCATAACCAAAACATAATAAAACGGGTAGTCAAATTTTTATTTTTTTACAAACGCGTAGTCAAAATTTGACGACAACAAAATAAAACACTAATTAAAAAAAAATTTAAAGGTTTTTCCCTGCAGTAGTCATGGTAGTGGGAGGCTACTCCCTACCCCCGCTAATAGGCATATTATTATTATTATTATTATTATTATTATTCTTCTTCTTCTTCTTCTTCTTCTTCATCTGTGCGTATATTTTTGTGTGTGCATGTGCGTACTGGATTAAAAATTTACTTGCCACAATGATAATATAGGAATCAACAAAACAGATGAAAATAGCACAGAATATGTGTATATATCACACATATACACACACCATAAATACTATATTTTGATTTGAAAGTAATGTTAAGGGTTAAAAGAGGTAAAATTTTACCCAGCGTTCTATTGTGCATTTGTGCGTTGTTGTATCGTAGCATGACTCATGTCTATTTTGTCGTCATTGATATTTGGTAACAAGCAACTATTTTTGTTTTAAACATCGTTATTGTGACTTGTAAGTGCAAAATTTCCTGTGCATAAATTACGAGTAGTATTTACAAGAAAATTGCATTTAGATCCTAAGTCTTTTTTTAAGATGCAATTAGATCTCTGTTTTATTACTTTTGGCAAAAATTCTTAAACTTTGTCAATTAGCCAACGAAAGGACCCTTAGATGATTTTTGTCAAATTTTGGTCAGGCTTTAAACCTTCTCTTGACTGTTAACTTAAATTACTTTACCCCTTAGTATTATTATTTTATTTGAGAAATTACGGTTTTACCTTTACTTGTGTGTAAACATCCAAGGTTTGTGCTAGCGGAGTTTGAATAGAACTAATCTAAAGATCCTTTAACTGCTTATCTAATAGAATTCAGGGACTTAGCCTGCCAAAAATGAGAGATAGGCATCTAATTGTACTCTTTGAAGATTCAAGACCTTAAAAAGCAATTTTCCCATGGACACAAAATGATCAAAATATTGAAGAATCAAGCTGGTTCCTCCAAGGATTGCATACAAGGATGTTTAAGAAAAAAAAAAAAAAGATTCATATAGTATAATATATTGATTGGCGCTGACAAAACAAAATTAATTAGTTAAAAGGATGTGCGTAATGTGAACACATTAGTTATATTTGAAAGTATAAAAGTAATTCTGCGGGTTACATAGAGAAGGAGATTGAGAATCCATTTAACAATGGAATTTGAAATTTTGAATCATTCAATGTATTCTTTCGAGATGTTCAAACTTTGGTCTAACCGTACGTGCAATTAGAAGGATTAATCAATAAAGTTGACTTTTAGAATTAAATCCTTGAGTATTTAATTCGATCAAGTCATAATATAAATGCAACACCACTTGTGCTTTAGAACATAAAACTCACTTAATTAAAGTTAATCATTGTTATATATCTTATATATATAATAATGTGTTTTGTTATGACTTAAAACTAGCGATGCTACCTAATAATGCTATACCATATTGTTTCAAAACTTTCATTTTGAAGTCTTTAAGGAAAAGGAACATTCTACGTGTTGACTTGCTGCTCAAATATTTTTGGGTGAGAAATTAATTTTCCGTGCTAGTAAAGGAAGGGAGTTCAATCTAAATAATATGTCACGTAAGCAAGATTTTAAAATGAATACAAATGTAATAAATTCTCGACGTGAAGTTTTAGATTTTTTTTTTCTTCCAAGTTAATTAGAGATGCGAACAAACCTAGATAAATAGTAATAATATTAAGTTTCAAAGCAATATCCAGTTGGCATTTAAGAACACTAATGTAATATTGTAATATCATGAAAATGATGACTATTTAATTTGTTGAAGATGTTTAAAAGACAGTCTTACTTATCTTTAAAAATGGAAATAGGGGGAGGGGGGGGGGAATGTTTATTTCTGCTTGTTATTTTTGAGAATGACAATTTTTAATAAAAATTATGTAAAATTTCAACTTACATTCAAATTTACCATTTTCACATGTCACCCTACCCCGACTATACACCCAAAAATCGTAATTTCATGAGGGGGCACTTAGAAGGGCCGCCACCAGCGATGTGCTACGATATTGCAGTGGCATCCTCCTTCATGGCAAAATTACGATGTTTCTAGGGTTTGACAATGTGTGGACAATGTATATCCCTTTGCAATATATAAAAAAAAATGTAAATCTAGTTATTTCTCTCTAAAAAAAATAGTAATCTATTAATCTTGACATTCTTATTTTGAGATATAATATTTTTGTTTATATTTTTGATATGTTTTTATAGATACCAAAAGAAAAAGTAAACAAGCTCCTAGTAAATGCAAGTCTTTCTAAAGAAAACATATTATTAATTAATGAGTAATGATATCTAACATTACTGGTGTTTGGCACCATATCAAAGTGACATTAAATGATAAATTGAATTAAGTGATTAATTAATTAATTTATTTATTTTCACTTATCATTTAATGTCACATTGAATGTCATCTAAGCTGATGCCAACTATTATTGGTGCTACATAATATTATTTTTAACTAAGTGGAATACAACACTTCTTGGGACTAATAGAATTGAACCAAATTGAATTGAACCCGTTAATCCTTCAACTAGATTTACACTTCTTGGGACTAACAGAATTGAACCGAATCGAATTGAACCTGTTAATCCTTCAACTAATCCAAATCTAGAACCCAAATGTCCAGACCTAGGTCATGAACACATTTCTATGTGTGTATGAAGTAAAATTTGTTTAGAATCAATTCTTCTCGATTTATGTGTCCATTCATTATCATCCACACATTTTTTTAAAAAAATATTTTTCAAAATTCCTCATACTATTTTTTACCAAACATTCTGTTAAAAAAATCATTTTTCATAAAATCAACCCTCGAATTAATTAATTAATTAGGCCTAGTATAGAATAAATGTATATTGGCAGCCTATTATAGAATATATCGAAAATCATGTTGGGCTTCTCATCAGGATGGGCTAAGAAATAGGGCTTGAAGTCCATCTTTGATTTCAACTAAACACATAATAACATGAGGGAAGAAATTACTCCTCTCTTGAGCCGTGTTCTAGACGACTTTAGAACACGAGTTTCATTAAAACGATGTAGTTTAGAGTAGACAATCATTGTGCTTGCCGTGAACTCTAACTGTTCAAGAAACTAGATACTGTTTATCTTGTCTATTTTTCTTTCTCCTTCTCTTTTCGTTTTTGTCTTTATGAATTTACAAAGATGCATGAAATGATTTTCCATTTAACTAAAGAATCATACTTTGTCATATCAAACTATTTTAATATCATTATTAGATTGGTGATCATGACCGACGTTAACAGTCTATTTTGTTACTTTGGATCTTTATTCAACTACGATCACTAGTTAGATGCCGAAAGGGTAAACTTCACAAAAGGTCCCCAATTTTTATAAAAAGTAACAAATTCATCCCTAATATTTTTTTCAAGCATATAGGTCTCCAACCTTTCAAAAATATACATAAAAGGTCCTTACATGCTATTTTTGTCAATTTTCATTGTTCATTTTTCTATAAAGATAATTTTACCCTTTATTTAAATTAAAAAAATAAAAACCCAAATTTTAAAAATTTATTTTGATCTCTTTGCCACTTACTCTTTTACGAAATTATACATATTCATCTATATATCATTTTCTCCTCTACGTACTTACTTAACACAAGCTATACATATACATTGATTAATATATTATCTTTTTCATAACTTACCTAATACCACCACTACCACAATGAACTCTTTAAAGTTTAAACATAAATAAGTAATGATAATTGAGATGTGATTGATATTTAAGTCATAAAAATTAGAACAATTGAAAATGTATGAATTTTTTTTGCGGAAAAAATTGAACGTTTGAATTATTAGTAAAAAATGGAAGGATTTCTTCTCATTTATTTCCACTACAACTTCTCTCATTCTAAGTTTTACATCTAAGATATGGCTCAAAATGGAGTAAATAATCGGAAAAAGCTACAAATTTTTTCATTCTTTTATTTAAATATTTTGGATTTTTTAAAAGATTTTGAACTAATTATTTCCTTTTATTTCACGCAACGAGGGTAAAATTATAATTTTGCAAGTATATAAATGTGAAAATGGATAGAAATTGTCCGTAGGGACCTTTTATGCATATTTTTAAAAGGTTGGGGACCAATATGCTTGAGAAAAAGATTAGAGATGAAATTATTACTTTTTGCAAAGGTTGGGGACCTTTTGTGAAATTTACCCCTAATGAAATTATCAGTTTGTTTTACCGTTTCCATAATTATCGCAAACAGCACAAGCCATCTCGATACAATCTCAAATTTTTGTAATCGCCTAGAAAGCAACTTAAACGCGGAAATAGAAATTTGAAGTGCAGTAATCGTAAATACATAATAATCAAAAAATAATAATATTACTTGTCACAAATCTGTTATTTCTTTATAAAATATATATATTTAATTTTATACTATTACTGCTTAAATAAGGACAAAGAAGTAAGAGTACGTGATTAATTAATTACTTACCTAAATAAGGACAAAGTAGTAAGAGTACGTGATTAATTAATTACTTACCTAATTGCTTGCATCGCTTCCACTCAAGTAGTGAAATATCTTACTTTACTCAAAAGCCACAATACTGAAACCATTCTCCAAGTCCCACTAGAAGTAATTTTAGATATGTTTGGACAAATTTGATAACAAACCTACCATTTAACTAAATATAAATGCTTTCCATTGTTACCTATAATATCATTTCAGTTGACACATGTTCTGTAACCGCACATATCTTGAATTGAACATATCAAGTAAGAAAAAACTTTATATAAAATAGAATATCTCGAATAACGGGATAATATATTTTGCTGTTACTTTCGAAAGAAAATGAAAAAATTGAAAGCAACCCTGGAAGTGGAAGATTGGTCCAGTCCCAATTTGTTTGAAACCCAAAACATGAACAATAAAACTTCTTTGTTGCTTGGATGTAAAGGTTGTCACGTTCTTTTAGATCATTTTTTGTTTGTACAGCCAAGATTTGTCTCTCTCCCATTTTTGGGAGTGTCACAGGGGAGAAATTGTGAAAAAAGACAAATATTTGTCATGATTTAATATTTATAGCACAAAACACGAATCAGCAAAACATGTCAAGTAGTCCATCATTCCAGCTAATGAGACTGCAATATTCAAGTTAAATTCACTGACTACTTGCTTCAGGAAAACAGCAGTATTTGTTTTTAAAAGTATCCGGTCCGATAGACAATCGTGTGTTTGATTTGAAATTTTGAGAGTTGATTTTGTGAAAAAAATTAATTTTTTAGTTGAAAATGAGTTTGAATGATAATTGATTTTGAAAATCTAAATCAAACGAAATCTCGTGAATTTAATCGGTTTCTTATAAGTGTAAAAACCCTTATGTATAAGTAACTGTGCAGTAGGCCATAGACAAGTACCTAGGTTGTAATTTGTTAAGAAGAGGTGGAATCTCCATCCAGAATATTACATCTTCAAACCCTATAATTATTTTCTTAATGATCATCACTATTCTCTTATTGATTTTAAACAATATTGTATCAAATTGTTAATAATTGCAAAGGATAAGAAAGATAGAAATTTTAAGCAACAAATTCAGAGTGACATTATGAAGCTATTATGGCCAATTGATGGTGAAAATAATATCTAGGAGTAGTGGCCTTCCCTCATCATTTGTAGCATAAAGAAGCATTTGATTGTTGCTTATTGATGTGCAAAATACTTGAATATCGATTTTTCAAACGCTATTTAAAAGACAAAACGAGTATGATATTCACAATTTTATCGGGAAAACAACCATTCAAGAGTAAAGTCAATTTACTATTTTATTTCTATTTCAATATATCAGAATTAGTCAAATAAGTTACACATATGTACCCTGTGGGATTTATATGCACTACGCAAATCTCTCTAGTATTTGTTTCTGCTCATTTTAATTCTACAATAGAAACAGAACATAGTGCTTAAATCTCTAGGAATTATTCTTAATGATTAAAGGGTGTTACTACTAGAACTACAATTATTAGCAAAGGTCTTGAGTACTCTTTGAAAATGTACAATCTTCTGCTAATGATACTTGGGCTCCCTTTGTTATTATATATGTCCCAATATAGTATGCACATATGTGGTGTGTATGAATTAATCAAATAACCATAGCAAGTATTGTAAAAGATACTACTAATGATATATTGTCAAGTGTCTCACGTTTAGATAGTCAATTGCAATATGAGACACTTTGCAATGCGGCATTGGGAAAAAACCCGCCTCTTGCATAATTGCATTTGATAACTCCTATGGGACATATAAAAAACCGACCTCCAGCATTTGATAACTCCTATGGGACATATATATTTACGCGTGCATATAGAAAGCGTATCGCATATTTTTTTGCACATATAGCGCATTTCCATGCCCTCCATGCCTTTGTTTATGAGAAATGCGAAACTTATGTGCATCAATCACTATACATTATGCATTTCAGAACACTGTCATTGCATGATAACATATGATTCATTTCCGAACAGTACAATTTCAAGTATTTTTTTGGATAACAACTTTTAATATTTCCCATTGCTATACATGAAATTCTGATTTGGAGACATCTCATGTGTCTATAAAAGCCAGGAGACACCCTCATGTATTTACATATGAAATCGCGTTTCATATGTGGATTTGTGCTCCATGTGAATAAGGGTGTCTCCAGAAAATTCTTGACTTATATATGGGTCAAATAGAATGAAAAAATCATAATAAAATATCTCTAATGGACCTATGCCTATTAATTGGCTTATTTGGAAGTCATAAGAGTAATACTATTTATCTATATTGGAGATCAGTCTCTAGTCTAGTTGGTATCACTATATTAGAGGATAAGTTGATATGCATAAATACATGGGGTCCTAATTTATTCAATGACCAATAAAAAAATGATAACTAGACTGTAGTTTAGATAAATAACATTATTCTAGTTATAAGGGGAGAGAAATGCAAAAACATTGAAAGCAAGTGACAGACCTAGATATGCTCCTTTTACTCTTTTGTCACATGGTATAAGATTTATTTTTTTGACAATCTAACTTCAAAACTTCTGCAATCCGCGAATCATCGGAGACATTCCTAGATCATGAAAATTGGAAATTAGAATACATATATATACACACACATATAGGCTCTATTCTATTTTAGAATAAAGGCAGAGATTTGTGTAGTGTGTGTGAGTCCAAACAGTCAAAGAAATGGAAAATTACACGCGAGGATTGTTGCACGCAATCACAATTCATTGAATTAGCATCGTTGAAGTTGTTGGCTTGTTGCCCATAATCATGCCAAATGGGAAAAAGAAAAGTGAAAAACTCCCCACAAGAAAATCCAACGGTAAACGAGGGAGAACATCAGAACACGCCTCAAATATTTTGAACTGTGAATTTGATTAAAAAATAGAGTTGTGGGGAGCAGCCACTTTGTGAGGAATGATGACCCGGAGATTTTATCCACCCATATTCCTTAGTTTCATCAGAAATGATGGCATACTTTCAGATAAAAACGAATATTATATTTACCGATGTTGTACCACATTATACCAATGGGAATATTATTTTAACGGTCTGATGATGAACTGTTGGATGGGAAATGGGAACGAGTGAGGGAGGTGGACGGCCTCGTGGGTTGGTTCAGTTAAAAGCAAAGATCGCCTTCTTCCCAACATCACCACTCTTCACGTTTCAGTTTTTGGCCATTTTTCTTGAGTGGGTTTTCAATTTCAAAACTTACCCTTTACCATATTTTGCCCTTTACCATATTTCTTCTTCTTGAGTGGGTTTTCTCTCTCATCTTTATTTCAAATCATATTTTTTTTATCTTCCTATCTGCAATACTTAAGGGTAGACATTATCTTGTGATTTTGGACGAAGAAAGAAGAAATGGGTTCATCTGGAAATACTAGAAAGAGCGTTGTTCCATGTCTTTTTCTTCTTGTTTTTCTTGCAGTGATTAGCCCATGTGTTTCTTCTAAGGTATTTGTTGGATACAGCAGTGTGTATATACACACACACACACATGTATATGGATGGCTTGTAATTTATTTTATGTAGTAACATGCTGTTCCTGGTGCAATGTCTTGTTCCTCCAGTTGTATGTGGTGTATATGGGAAGCAAAGGTAGTGATGAACCAGATGAGATTTTGAGGGCAAACCATCAAATGCTCACTGCTGTCCATAAGGGAAGGTCTGTTTTTTTTACCATTCAAATTTCTTATTCTTTTCTGAAAGGGTTATTTACTTTCTACTGTTTATTGCTTTTTGTTTTTTCAGGTGACTAATTGATTGCTTTTGTTGTCAATTAATGATTTGCTATATATGTGCAGTATTGAACAGGCCAGAGCCTCTCATGTTTACAGTTATAGACATGGTTTTAGAGGATTTGCAGCCAAGTTGACTGAAGAACAAGCTGCAGAAATTGCTGGTAAGTTCCCATTTTGTTATTAATTTTAATGCTAATTGGGAAAGAAATGATTCTGAATGTGTTCCCATAACAGAAAAGTAAAAGGGCACTAACTATTGTATACTTGGATAATAAATTCAACCAGAAATGCCAGGAGTGATATCAGTTTTTCCCAACAAAAGGAGAACACTTCACACTACTCATTCGTGGGATTTCATGGGCTTAAGTGGCGAAGAAACTATGGAAATCCCAGGCTATTCCACCAAGAATCAAGTTAATGTCATCATTGGTTTTATTGACACAGGTAATTTCTTTGACGCTTTGTCTACTTTGTTATTTTTCGTTATTAGGTCAGTGAAAGGTCAAATCATAATCAAATTATTAAGAAAGCATAATTTTATGGCTGATACAAGTAGCTCCTGTCATTAATTACGAATGATTAAGGGGACATTCAATTCTGAAGATATTCCTTTATATTTCCCTGTTTAGACAATCATTTGAATTCATGTTGCATTTAGACAATCAAGCCTCTCTCCTTATATTTCTTAAAGAATCCATCACGGCATCACTATTCGTGATATTGGATTTTATAATTACATCGACTGCTTGATCAAGTAAACAGAACTCAATGGGATATAGCCGATTCGTATAACTTGGAATTTACCTTGATTTATAAATGATACCACTTTCTTCTTACTCCTAATTTGTTTAACTTGGAACTTAACTTGGACTCCTCTTCTTCTATGTGCTACGGATATGCTAAAATAGAATTCCTGTGTTCCTGCTCTCACTTATGCCATGACAGTTACGTAAGACAAAGAACAACAAATGCAGAGTAGTTGCACTTCTTGGAGGCCATGATTGTATAATATGAAATACTTTCCCTCTTTACCTGCCAATACTTCCTCTCTCATAATTAGAGCTAGCCTTCACATAAGACAATGTGTGACAGGGATTTGGCCCGAATCCCCAAGTTTTAGTGATGATAACATGCCTCCAGTGCCAGCTGGATGGAAGGGACATTGCCGGTCAGGGGAAGCATTCAATTCTTCAACATGCAACAGGTGAAAAACATTAAGGTCCTACTTCAATTACAATTTCTTTAATGTTTGTTGATCATTTAATTGGACCTATATGTCACATAAAGTTTTCCTCCTCTAGGAAAGTGATTGGTGCCAGATATTATCTGAATGGTTATCAAGCTGAGGAAGAAATGGGGAAGACAGTGTCATTCAAATCTGCAAGGGACAGCTCTGGTCATGGAAGTCACACAGCTTCAACCGCAGCTGGTCGCTATGTGAATAATATGAATTATAAAGGTTTGGCATCTGGCGGGGCTAGAGGAGGAGCACCAATGGCTAGGATTGCTGTATATAAAACTTGCTGGAGCTCTGGTTGTTATGATGTTGACTTGTTGGCTGCCTTCGATGATGCCATTAGAGATGGAGTGCATATTGTGTCTTTGTCTCTGGGTCCCGACTCACCCCAAGGAGATTATTTCAGTGATGCCATTTCTGTGGGCTCATTTCATGCTGTCAGCCATGGAATCGTGGTTGTTGCTTCTGTTGGAAATGCAGGAAGTCCAGGTTCTGCAACAAATCTTGCTCCTTGGATGATCACTGTTGCTGCTAGCTCAACTGACAGAGAGTTCACTTCTGATATCATACTTGGAAATGGAGCTCACTTTTCGGTAATTAGTTTGTCTCGTTCTGTAATAATAAGTAACCTTTTGATCCTTACTCAGCCTCCTATTGTTGGATAGGGTGAAAGCCTGAGTCTTTTGAAGATGAACAACTCGTCAAGAATCATCTCTGCTTCTGAAGCTTATGGAGGATACTTCACTCCTTATCAATCCAGGTGAAGCGGAAGGTAGTTAACTTTGTGTAAAATGTGGACATATGTTTTCTATATAGAAATCTTATGCCATTTCCATGTCTCATGTTTTGTCCCTTACAGTTACTGCTTGGATAGTTCTTTGAATAGGACAAAGGTCAGAGGTAATGTTCTAGTATGCCGACATGCTGAGAGCTCAACAGAGTCGAAGCTAGTGAAGAGTGTGGTAGTTAAAGAAGCTGGAGGAGTTGGAATGGTTCTTATAGACGAAAGAGACAGAGAAGTAGCCATTCCTTTTGTCATCCCAGCAGCTATTGTTGGCAGAAAAACGGGATACAAGATTCTAACTTACATTAACAATACAAGGTTTGTAATGTAAGTTGTTGCCAAGAATTTCTCTGTGTTCTTTCCTTTACCATTTACTCTTTTGTGTGGACAGCAATCCTACGTCAAGGATTTTATCTGCCAAAACTGTATTAGGATCACAAGCTGCTCCCCAAGTTACACCATTTTCTTCCAAAGGTCCCAATGCCTTGACCCCTGAAATTCTAAAGGTTAGTAGACACTGGGGCAATCTTTTTTTAATCACATATTACTCTAAATGCTTCCTTGAAATTCTCTATGTTGTTTCCTTTCTACTTTGTCTTCTCCATAGAGAAACTGAAAACGTATCTTATACTGAATATTATCAGCAGGTTTTAGAATCACTGGAATTTCTTTTGTAAAATGATGTATGGTTCTTTTGTATCTCCCACATAGTTTTATCTCCTTGAAATGAGTATTATTCCTGACACGCATTATTGCTTATTGAATATGTTTGTAGCCCGATATCACTGCACCCGGATTGAACATCCTCGCTGCGTGGTCCCCAGCAGCTAATAAAATGAATTTCAACATACTCTCTGGAACTTCAATGGCTTGTCCCCACGTAACAGGAATCGTAGCCTTGATAAAAGCTGTGCATCCATCTTGGTCTCCATCAGCAATCAAATCTGCCATTATGACAACTGGTAAAATTACAAGTTTAAATTGACATCTTCTCATGCATATATTTACATAGGAATTCACAGCTCATGAGAAGCTTGATGCAGCTACCGAATTTGACAAGCGTCGGAAACCCATCACAGTGGGGCCAGATGGACGAAGAGCGAATGCATTTGATCTAGGTTCTGGCTTCCTGAACCCAAGAAGAGTTCTTGATCCTGGTCTCATATACGATGCAGCACCCACAGATTATAAAGCCTTTCTTTGTTCAATTGGTTATGATGAGAAATCAGTGCACTTGATCACAGGAGACAACAGCACTTGCAATCAATCTTTCAGAACGGCATCTGACCTCAATTGCCCATCCATCACGGTACCTAATCTAAGGGGTACTCTTTCAATCACTCGCACAGTAATGAATGTTGGGAGGCCAAAGAGCATATACAAAGCAGTCGTGTTTCCTCCATTGGGGATCAATGTCACTGTAATACCCCATAGACTCATCTTCCAAAGGTACAGACAGAAGATCAACTTCACTATAAATTTCAAGGTGGCTGCTCCATCACAAAATTATGTCTTTGGGTCCTTGTCATGGAGGAGTAGAAAGTTTTGGGTAACCACGCCACTGGTTGTCCGGGTTGCCAGGTCCAGGTCCGGTTTGATGTTATAAGAGGTCTACAAACTTGGAGTCCTAGAATGGCGATAGTGGTAGAAGGAAGTGGAAAGGATTGTGGTGAAGTCCAATGTAGATTGATGTCCATGGCTAGACTAGAATCAACCTTAGAATTATTGAATACATATATTTTACATCCATTCCTTCACTTCATTCATTGGTTTTTGGGATTTTAACCGATACAATATAACAAGTTGATGCAATTTGATCTACCTGGTTAGAATCTTGAAGCATAGATGTTTTCTAGACGATAAAACACATTGTCCAATGTTCAAAAAGAGCTAAACATTTGACATCAATATAATGGGACCTGCAAACTATAATCTGGAATTAAAGATGAACAACGTAGTAGAATTACATTGCTCACAAACTGGTCTGACAAAATATTTGCAAGAACTCATACAAGTGTCATCCCAAATTTTTTGTCTACAAGTAAAATGTTTACTGTATGTAACAAGGTAGCCTATTATATAACAATACTACAGAAGGAAAACAAGTTGAGATTCTTGTCCCTCGTACTGCACATCTAGAAAGGAAATGAGTAGTATGCAAGCTGATATAGATTACAATGATATATGTCATGGCAATCTTTGTCCTTGAGGCGGAATATCTGAAGGATCAATTAGGCCTTCCAGGACAACAAGCTCATCCAACAAAGCTAGCTTCTCATTGTCAAGGACTGCTATCTCGTCTTCAACCTCTTTCAACTCTGTTCCCAATGCACAGCTTTCCTCTTCTAGTAACAAATATTTTCGCCTCAATTCCCGGTATTCATTTCCTGATGTAGAAGAGTCTGGCAATGAATCTGAGGTTGATCGGTCTTGTTGGAAAATTGGGGAAGCATCATTCATTTGTACTTTTTTGGAGGCTTTTTGCCCTTTCTGGCTAGAACGTGCTCGTGCATCCTGATATCTTTTCTTACCATCTCCAGGTGCATTTCGCATTGCAGTCTCTAGTGTTGAAGTTTTCTTTTTTCTGGGCTTACTAACAGATGCATCATTTACAGGCAGCATATTCTGATCTTCCATTGCTAAATCAGTTGATGGATGGAACTTAACTGAGAAAAGACCAAAGAAGAAATAGAAAATAAGCATCAAGACATGATAGACATAATATACCCAATAAGATTCAACAAAACATTGCAACAGATTTTGTCCCAAACGACCTTTAACCAATAAAGATCATATATAGTTCTGCTCAGCTTGATTTCAATCAAACACAACATTTATGAAAAAAATCGTAATCTGACAATCCTAAAACAATTCTTGGTTTCACCCTGAATGCCTCCTTAATAATTTTCTTCTTTTAGTTTATGTCATGCTTCTGTTTTCACATGTTCACAAAGCAAAAGTAGAGGCATGTAAGTTACAGACATATTTTTACAAGAGGAGGAGAACAGAAGGGCTGGTTGAGAAGGCTCTGAACTTTATAATATAGGTTTTTGAGGAACCCCCCCTCCAAAACAAACAATAGTTCTGTAAGAAGATAACTTTTGGAAGCTGAAATTGAGAGATAAATCATGCTCAAAATGACAGCTGAATTTTATCAGGATAAAGATAATTCTTTTTCTTATAATAACAAATGTCAAGTAACTCAATCCAGCCCCTCGAAGGGAAATTGAAATGTCACCCAATGCCAACAATAATTATTGGCTTATTGTCACGACCAAATTGCCCCAACTGGAAATTGGGCATCGTTACTTTACCAATTACATTTGAGGAGCGGCCGGGCTATAGGCAATCATAAAACCATAAACAACCAGAGCAAACAGAGAGGTTATCCAGTTGCATAAGATTGATTCACAGAATGAAAGAAATTAAAAATAGAACATAGAAAATCCAAGCAGCTACAAGAACAGAATCTTAGAGTTTGATAGCTTTCTTCCGTGGAATTCATTAAATAAAGCTGAAGTCTACCTTCCAAGTTTGGTGATGAAGAACGGAATATGAATTAGCTTGTAGAAATCGCTGCAGCTCAATTGGAACCACGAGGTAAATAATATAGTCCCCCTTTAAATTGCTCCCGTTTCCTAACACCCTAAATTGTTTCCGATTTTGGACTCAATTTGAGGACGAAAACGTTGTGGAAATGGTTGGATTCTGCGTCAAATAGCCCTAAAGTGACGGATCCCATGAAAAAAAAATGCAGTGAATGGGTTTCCTCTAATCTACTACAGTGTATTTGGCAACTTGCCATCAGCAATCAAGTGAGTAACTACCACCATACCACTAGTGAAATCTGTCATATTGAAAGGTGAATGGGTAAAAATTGTGCTTGGAATGCAGACAGAAAATGTTCAAATTCCCTTACGTATTGTAAAAATATCATCCTTTAGCGCACAATTAATGTGGGGGGGGGGGGAACCCCACACAACCCACGCGAAGAAACCCCCCAATTGCAGATCCAAGTTGATTGAATTGACGTGAAAATGCAAACTATTCAACAGGCAACCAATCTTATAATTACATAATCCCACCTTTCCATCATCATGTTACCATGCCTGAAAATCATCAAAGTAGCTTAATTTCTAGAAAATGGAGATTATAAGTTTCTTTCTTCATGACTTTCTGGAGGAGAAGGTGACAAAAAAGCATCAAAATATTAAAGAAAATGGGGGCTAACACTCATGAGAATGGGTCGCCGATGACGGGAAAGAGCAGCGGGAAGGAGCTTTCCAGCAACTGGTGAGGCAGACTTTCCAACGCTCGTGCGCGATTCCTTGGTTTGGGGCCGAGAAGAACTAAGATAATTTTGGGGTGGTGGTGGTTGTTTTCAACAAGAAAAAAGTGGTGGCTGCGTTCGGCGAGAGAAGTTGGGTTACGAAGAGGGGGGCCGCCGGAAATTCAATGAACTGGGAGTGGGGGTGGCGGGTTTCCGTCGATGACCGATTTGTGGTTTTTGCGAGAGGGGTGGGGCTGGGTAAAACCGTAGAATGGGGAATTAAAAAGGGCTCTACTTCCAACAAAAAAAAAAAAAAAGAATTGGGTGGGGGCTCACTGGAAATTAGGTGGGCAAAGGGATTGCTGAATTGTCTTCTCTGCGGTCTCTCTTTTGTTCCCGGTAAGCAGGGACAATTCTAAATAACTCATGGTTAGGTTTCTTATTGAGTTTAGAAATCAATGAGATGTTTATATATAGTGTGTGTGTCAGTGTATGATTGGAGACTGAGAAGTTGTGTTCACTCACGAAAGAGTCGCAGGGTTACACCGCCACT
This sequence comes from Nyctanthes arbor-tristis, assembly GCA_963692815.1. Taxonomy (NCBI): domain Eukaryota; kingdom Viridiplantae; phylum Streptophyta; class Magnoliopsida; order Lamiales; family Oleaceae; genus Nyctanthes; species Nyctanthes arbor-tristis. The sequence goes on from CAVNYN010271485.1 coordinate 21,127, forward strand.
CTGCCTACATAGGAGTTATTATTGGCCCCCCACATGTGGGTAGAACCATCCACATGTGAAAGGGCCAATAACAGCCCCCTATGTAAGTAGGGTGACAGTGTAACCCCGCGACCGTATCGCGGGTGAACATTTTGGCTTAGAAATAGAGCATTATCTATTCCTATAGAAAAATTGCACATTCAATAATATATATGTGTGTGTGTGTTCAAACCTGGGTGGTCACGAGAGCCTAGCTGCAGGAATATCATTTCTGAAGGATGGATTGAGGCGCAAATTTTAAATATTCATGGTAAATTAAACAATTGTGCAGAAAATTTAAAGAAATGGAAAAAAGAAGTGCTGGGAATTATACCTAGAAGAATTTCAGAATGTAAGCAGAAACTTCAGCACTTGTATTCTCAGCGCAAAACAGATGTGGATAAAGGGCATATTCCTCTTCTTAAGAAAGTATTGACAAAACTATATTTGTTGAATGAACAATACTGGGTCCAAAGAGCTCGATCAGATTGGTTGAAAATGGGTGATCAAAACACGGCGTATTTCCACCATAAAGCAAACAGCAGGAAGAGGAGGAATCAAAATTTGGGACTGCTCCACGACGGAGAATGATGTGACAAGCCTGAAGATATTCAGCGGATTGTAATTGAGTTCTTCTGTACTTTGTTCACTTCCTCTTCACCGGATTTAGGAGTTTTTCACTTGTTAGTGGATGGTGGAGGCCCCATCCTTTTTGAGGTACTGAATCAATTCTCCTGGAACCATTTTCTTGTAATGAAGTTAAAAATGCCCTGTTTTCTATAGGTTCTCTCAAAGCACCAGGAGCAGACGGATTTCATGCTACCTTTTCCAACAAAACTGGGACATAGTAGGTGAAGCTGTCACAAAATTTTGCCTCCATTTTCTCAATGGGGGAGGGCCACTAGAACCTTTTGATCACACCAATATCGTTATAATACCCAAGGTGAAGCACCCCCAATCCATTTTGCAATTCCGTCAAATTAGTTTATGCAGTGTGATATATAAAATTATTGCAAAAATGTTAGCTAGCAGATTGAAACGTGTACTCCATGAGACCATTTTCCCTTTTCAGAGTGCGTGCTTCTCAGAAGATTAATTATTGATAGTATAATTGGAGCTTTTGAGCTAATGCACTCGTTTAAGCATTGTACGTAAGGAAAGACGGGTTATATGGCATTTAAAGCTTGTGTTGATGAAAGCATACGATAGGGTTGAATGGGGATCTCTGTACGAAATCATGGAAGTTCTGGGCTTCCCCACAGTATGGATCCAGCTCATTAAACGGTGTATTTCTACTTCCACTTTCTCTTTTGTTACAAATGACTCATAGTGTGGTCTTATATATCCTAGTAGAGAACTTAGATAGGGATGTCCCCTATCCCTGTATTTATTTATTTTATTTTATGTACAAAAGATTTCTCTAGACTTATAAAGATGGCTGTTGTTAATAGAGAAATGCACGGGACTTCAGTGTTCTTGCAAAGGACCACGGATTTCCCACTTATTTTTTGCTGACGGCTGCTTGGTTTTTTGTAAAGCAACTATGCATGAATGTAGAAATATAAAAACATTACTTAACCGTTATGAGGAAGGCTCAGGCCAGAAAGTTAATCTGTTGAAGTCAGCTTTAACTTTCAGTCACAATACGCCTTCAGAAGACCAACAATCTATTTTGCAGTTCTTGGACTTGAAAGGGTTCGTAACCATAGTAAGTATCTGGGGTTACCATCTGTTGTTGGAGTACGAGAAAAGGTTTGGCTGAAGCTGCAATCCTAGAGGGGAAAACTTTTCTCGATTTGGAGGTCGAGAGATCCTCATCAAAGTAGTGGGACATTCAATTCCTACTTATGCTAGGAGTGTGTTTAGGATTCCACAAGGGCTGTGTGATGAGCTATCACAATTACTCGCCTCTTTTTGGTGGAGGAGATCGGAAGAGCACAAAAGCAAGTTACATTTGATGAAACGGGAAAATTTGTGTTCCTCAAAATTTGTTAGAGGAATGGGATTTCGGAATCTGTCATGTTTCAATCAAGATTTATTGGGCAAGCAGGTTTGGCGGATCCTCTTGAACCCTGACTCAATTGTGGCGCAGCTTCTTTCCCCATTGCCCACTGTTACACGCTGAAGCAAAAGGGTATTTTTCTTATCTTTGGAGACGCCTCCTCTAGGGTCGAGAGTTGATATTAAAAGGGATTCGTTGGTGGGCCGGGAATGGTAATAACATCACTATCTTCTCATCTCGATGGCTTCCTCGACTTTTTTCATTTTTACCAATTACTCCATCCCATGGTGATTTTCTCCTCAAAGTTTTAGATATCCTCTTATCAAATGGTGATTTGCACTGGTGCATCATTAAACAAAGATTCCTTGCACCAGATCATAAAGCTATTGCTTCACTACCTGGTGGATGCCCTAACTACCTGGATACACTCATGTGGCATTTTGACAAGAACAGATAATACACAGTGAAGTCGACGTATCATTTGGCCGTATCTTTGACCATGTTCGACCCACAATCATGCACTTGTGCATTGATGAATTGGTGGAAGTTTATCTGAAATTTGAAGTTACCAAGTAAGATTAAAATTTTTATATGGCGAGTGACGAATGATTTTATCCCCACTAAGCAAAATTTGTGGCATAGGAATATTACCCCTTGTCCGCTTTGCATTCGATGCGAAATGGGGAAAAAAAAATCCATAGTCCACTCCCGCTTTTCTGTGATTACATCATTGAGGTGTGGGAACAATCTGTGTTCTATGATTTTATCTTAGAGAGGAAGGGATCTTCTGCATGGGAAATTTTGTTGGTTGCTTCAAAGCAATTTTGTGTTGAAGATATGGGGCTAATCATGGTTATTACACAGAAATGTTGGGCCTAGTGAAATGCTCATATGTTGAAAAAATTTTGGCCTGATACAAAGCGCATTCTCCTGGGACGGTTGGCTTTCTTGTAGAATATAAGTCGGCAATTGGCATGGGTGATGTTCCATGCCCTCACCAGCCCCAGCAGTCCTCTCGGGTGTACCTTTGGGAGAAATCAAAGGCAGGATTTCTCAAGTTGAATGTTGATGCTGCAGTTAACAAAGACGCTCATCATTTCGCCGTTGGACCTGCCGTGCGTGCCGAGACGGGAAATTTGTGATGGCTGCTACACGTTGTTTCTAAACTTCAACTAGCCCTTTCGCAGGCGAGTGTATGGCAATTCTTGTTGGAATGCAAGTAGCTATGGAATCCGATTGTAAAATAGCTGTAGAGGCTATACAAAATCCGATAGAGAGGAGTGAAGAAGCATCATTGTCTAGAAGATAAAAGCACTCATTTTAGGGTTCTCGTTACCACAGTGTAAATACATAGGCAACAAGGCAAACAAGGTGGCCCATAAACTTGCAAGATTTGGCTTTAGAAAGGGTGTCTCTCGATTTTGGAAAGACCGCCCCCCGGATTTCATCCTTCGATGTATTGATAATGATACGAACCCTGAATGAAGTTGTTTGAGTTTCAAAAAAAAATATATATATATATATAATAATAATAATAATATATTAGCAAATATCTTATGTTTTAAAAATTTTTAATTAGTTGGACATTTAGACAAAATATTAATTTTTTCGGGCAAAAGACAAAATATTATTGAATGTGAGTATTTTTTTACAATACGCACATGCATCTATTGGTTTTTTTTGTATTTGGAAGTGACAAAACTTATTTTACAGCCGATCATTGTAACTAATCGCAAAGTTTAGTAGCCTAAGTCACAGGGGTGAAAGGTTCGGACCTTTCGGCGGTCAAGTTCCTTGGCCATGGTAACACGAGTGAAGAGCTTGATGACCGTGATGAAATTTGAAAAATAATAATAATAATAATAATAATAATAATAAGGAAAAGATTGACCAAAATGACACCATATAAAAAGTAGTAGGCTTGAGCATATTCAACCTTATATATTCACTCATCTTACTGGTGAAATTATCTCATCAACGCATATGTAAATTATTTAATAATTTCTTGTTATTTTGCGTTTATTGGAGATCGGAAGAGCATATAAATTGTCAAATAATGTCTCTTTATATGTGTATTTAACGAGATAATTTAACTAAATGTATGACGCAAGATTAGGACTATATTCAACTGAGGATGAAATTGACGTGACGAATTAATTCGAAAATTTTAAAGATGGGTCCTCGAACTTTACGAGATAAAACATTTAACAGTTCCCACGTTCCGGTTTCAACAAAGAACAGAACCAAACGACGTCACTTCCCGGGTGAAATCTGAACCATCAGTTTTGTTCTGCCTCCCTACCTCCTCTTCAGTCCAAGTGAATATCGAACATCCAAGCTTTCTTCTCTTTGTCCCACCTGAAAGCGGAAGTTGAATTGTATGTAGAATTCCATAAGAACAATATTTTCTTTCTTTAGTGCATCTGAAATGATGGTGGGTTTAGCCTCCTTATCTATATGCCACACAAATTCGAGTTTTTATGTTTCAGGAACTCCAGTTTCATGTCACCCAAGTTCATTTCATCTTTCCGGCCTGCAATTGAAAGAAATAGAGGTTTCAGGGAAGCGAAACGTGCAGTCAAGATATGGCTGTAGGCTGAGGGTGATGGCTACCACTGAAGGCTCTTCTAAAAACTCAAGCAAAGCTGAAGGAGACGAAGAGGATAGAGATGACCCGTCAGTTCCTTCGTGGGCGAAACCCGGTTCGGATGAGCCTCCACCTTGGGCCCGGCAAGAGTCCCAGTATGAATCTACTGGGTCTGGGTTTGAGTTTCCCTTCTATGTGTACCTGCTTGCATCAGCTATCACTGCAATTGCCGCGGTAAACGTATAGTATATTTTTATTCGTTAAACTTCATTCACTTTCTCGTTTTGTCTGTTTTAGCATTCATAGTTTCAATTCAGTAGATGACTTGAAAAGGATTGATCCTTGATGTTTGAAGATTTACTGTTGTCTAATCCAGAGAAAAAGGTTATTGATTTTCTGCAATCCATGCATTTATTCGTGAATGATTTTTCAGAACAATATTAGGCCAGCTGGTAGACCTCTTTTGCATTGCCGATCGACAGAATATCTACATATTAGTGAGTTTTGATTTTGTTAAACGCAGATTGGTTCTGCATTTGAGTATGTGAATCAGAGGCCTGTGTTTGGAGTTCTGAACTCGGACAGTGTATTTTATGCTCCATTGCTTGGGTTCTTCGCATTTACTGGCATCCCCTCTTCTGTAAGTTTCTTTGCTATTCGGTCAATAAATCCGGATTCTATTGTTCTATTAATTTTAATTGATGAATCAAGATAATGCAATTTCAGTGGTGAATATCAATTGATAACTATATTGCATAGTTGCAACTGAAGGGATTTCAAGTTTTTGCCTTTTCACAAGTACTTTATTTGTCATTTAAGTTCTGTAAATAATTTTGTAATACAAAGAGATTTTGTTTCTGTAGTTTCTGCAGCATTAGTTTCCTGAACATTTCGACTAAGAGATTCATGTCATTAGAGCCAGAGAGAGAGAAAAAAAATGATCTTGAGGTCTGTTTAATGGCTTTTAAGACTACTGGGAAAGCTTATGGCCTATTCTCCTTGTATTTCAGTTTTCATTTTTCAATTCATTCTCAGTTTTGGTTTTAAAGCGTAATTTAAGAAAAATAAATATATAAATAAATTTGTTTTCTTTGTTTTGGGTGTCAGTTTTTTATACTGAGAACACTGAAAATGAAAAGAGTTTTCTTCATAAAATTTTCTTTGGTTTCAAAAATTCTTTTTCAGAAATATCAAAGTAAACAAAGTTATCAGTATTTTGAAGAATAAAATATCCTGAAAACAGCAAAGAAAGTAGGCCCTTAAATTAATCAGTGTCCTATCTCAGGTGGTAAAGTCCCTGGTGAGCAGAAACAAAAGTGAGGGGAAAAGAAATATTAATATTTATATGAGAATTTCAGTACTTTAGGTGCTCCTTCCACTTGCAAGGAAGTCTGAAAAATAACCAAGAGATTTCCTCTTCCGCTGAGAATCTAATGATTATATACATAAAATGTAATCCTGATTCCTAAGCAAAAAAGAGTCATAAAATTAGAGGAATTTCGAACTCGCTCCATTGGTTGTCTATTTCTCTCTAAATTTTTTGAATGAGAACATACTTATAGGGGGTAGAAATTTTTGGAAATCTTTACGGGAGTAGATGAATGTTAAACCAGTGGTGACAAACCACATGTTAATAAAGTTGTTTCCTGTGGAAAAGCTCGGTTGAGTCCCATAATAAGTTGGAGAAAGGTTTGTCATGGTAGATTTAACGATATGGAAAAGGCCTGTAGAAAATAAAAAGTAAAATGAAGGAAGCAGCGGGCAGTATGTGAAATACAGTTATTATTCATATAAGAAGAGTGGTGAGGGCTGGGGGGGAGGGGTGGTAAGAGAAGTGCAAACCAAGAGAAAACGTAAAAGAGGAAGGATATGAGAGATCAAATCTTTTCCTAATTTGTTGTGACAAAGCTCTCACAATGGTGCTACAAAGTACAATGTTTAGTAAAAAACTATCTTATGTTTAGTTTAAAAGACATCATTTCCTTGCAAAATTTCACACATGTTCTTATTGTAAAGCACCCTTTTAAGCTAGCCTAGTAGACCCCAAATGGTCAAAATCAGCCCCCATCTCTTGCCAAATCACTTGGCTAAAATTAGGTAACGGGGATGCAGAGAGAACGGAGGGTGGAAGGACCGGAAGCAAGGGAGAGAGCGGATGTTCAAAATGAAGGGAGGAGGTGAGGGGAGGGGAGAAGAGGCAGGAGAAAGGAATCATCGGAAGGTAGGGCTGAGAAAGAACATGACATACAAGGGTCTTCTCCGATCTAAGAAAATATAATGTATTTCTAAGAACTTTGTAAAAAAAAAAATCGTAGTGTCAATATATTTTCTCTTTAATGAAATCTAATATTCTTATGAGCCCTTATTCTAGTTAAATTTTGTTGTTGTAACTAAGTTAACACAGTGGACTTTGTGGTGTTATTCTTGTCAATTTTATCTCTTTAGCTAATGCTAGCTTCATTGTTTTGTTGTACTCCCCAAAAATTTGAATAGGTATCTGTCTTTAGTTTGTCCTACATTTGCCTTGGACCTTTCTATGATCAATCAAAACCGACAGAAATGAGGATAGACTTGCAAAATGAAAACGGGCCATCTAACTAATTGTTAAATCCAGGCTTTCCTTTGGTTCAAATCAGTTCAAGTTGCCAATAAGGAGGCAGAAGAACAAGATCGAAGGGATGGTTATCGGTAGAGTATAGCTGCAGTGTGGGCTTTTCTTCACGCTTCTTGTTTCCTCTCGGTGTTTATGTTGAATGTGTAAGCAATGGCACATAAATGCTACATTGTATATGCTATTCTTCCTTCTATTTAATGCATCAATTTTGTAATTCATCAATTAAACAGAACAAGTTGGAGAAATGGTCCACATTTGTCAATAGCATCTCGGGCATACTTTATTGGTTGTTTACTTGATTTGAGGCTTCAGCCATGTTAGTGTTTTTCATTTCCGATCTTTTGCTCAGAAAGTTGCAATTTTCAAGAGTTCTTTTTTTGGCAGTAGCCTCATCTTGTAATTTGGCAGGTTATGTTCAATAAGAAAGTGAGTGTTTGAAGATGTAAAGAGCTGCATTTGTTTCTGATCTTGTCAAATATTTTATTATTATGGAACTACCGTGGTTTTTTCTGCATGGCCGGCTAAACTCTGCAGAGTATAAAAGATGTCCTCATGAAAGCCAATATCAGTGTGATGAGTGAAAAACGGATTTTTGAGGATATCGGAATTGGATGGCATTCTTAAGCCAAATACCCAAAAATGTCGGGTTGTGCTAGTCGCTGACTGTGGCACGGCAGGGTTGTTAAGTATGCTGTCTTCGGCTGTGGCCTTCATAAGGGAAGTTCCAATAAAATAGGAAGGGGAAATTTTACCACTTCCAGTTTCTTGTTGAACTATTTTAATTGATACCGACTAGCCTCCAAAATAAGAATCTCTTGGGGAGGTACCAAAGTATTAAACAATGGAACATGATTGAGAGTAGTTAAACTTTGATGTCTGTTTTCTCAAATCATGTCCGGATAAGACATGATGGTTCAGCTACTCATGCAAAATCGGGCGACTTCCTCCAAGCAAGAAGAATTTGCAGAAAGCTACGGACGTTTGCTTCTGAAAAACCGTATCTTAGGCTTTTACGTTTTGGCTGTTTATACCGTCAAGACATTGCCTAAGATTCTGCCCCAAACATTTTGATTTTTGAAGAATCTACAGGGGTTTGGTTTATTATATATCCTTTCCACGCGCAGTGAACGTGTCCCCAGTCCAAAGCCACACTCCCTCATCCACTAAATCACATGGCTTCAGAGTCTTGCTCTGATATAAAGATTTGTGTAGAAGAGGAGGATGAGAAGAAGAAGAACACGATTGAGCTTATAGAACGGGGTCAATGGCTGAGAGCAGCCATTCTGGGGGCGAATGACGGACTGCTTTCTACCACGTCCCTGATGCTCGGAGTTGGTGCTGCTAAAGACGATAAATGGCTTATGATCATCTCAGGACTAGCCGGAGCTGTTGCTGGAGCATGTAGCATGGCTGTTGGAGAGTTTGTATCTGTCTTTACACAAAGGGATATTGAACTTCAGGCCACCATTCAACAATCCAGTTCTTCTCAAGTGAATGCAAATACTGAAGAAACCAAACCAGTGCAGGATAGCTTAGCCATTTCCTCATCGATGACTTCAGGAGGGAACGACCCAAAACAGTCGGAGGATAAATTTTCTCCGGTGACTCCCATGATGCAGCAACCGTCGATTCTTTTGTCCCCTATGAGGTCTTCTCTAATGAGAGTTATAGAACAGGACACGGTGGGTCGGGAAAACAACGGAGTGGAGGCATTGCCAAGCCCATATAAGGCTGCAGGGGCGTCCGGTTTGGCATTTTTGTGTGGATCACTTGTTCCTCTTCTTACAGCTATGTTGGTTGCTCAAAGTATGTTAAGAGTGGTGGCTATCGTGATTGCATCGTCCATAGCACTGGCTGCATTTGGTGGCACCGGAGCACATATTGGTGGTGCACCGGTTCGAGTATCTGCTTTCAGAGTTGTTGTTGGAGGGTGGATTTCAATGGCTGTCACTTATGGATTGCTCAAGCCCCTAGACAGAGACCCTAGCGGGCATGATGATATTCATTAGCAATAGATTGTGTCTATAATCCCAATTCATATATCAATGGAAAATGCAATTTGTAAGAGAGATTACTTTCCAATGTCTGTTTATTTGTTGGGTGACTTGGTGTATGTAAATGTATCTTTTTCCTATTAAAATTTCAAAACAAATTTAGACATTTCATGGGTAAAAAAGTCACATTTATACACATCAAGTTACCTAACAAGTAACAAGTAAACACCAAGGCAAAGAAGCATTTTCCTTTGTTAGAAGTCTTTACAAAATCTTTTACAAATGAGGGTTATTTCAGCATATTAGTCATGCTGTTTTATACTCTTTCTATCCCACTAAGATAGGCAAATTCTTTTCTCACTAGAATTAAGGAAAATTCAATTAATGTTGTTGAAAATGTAAATTTTAATAACATTTTATATATTTTAATGTGTTACTTATTTCACTTTAAAAGTTTTATTTTGTTGATAACCATACACATTAAATAGAGGGATAAGACTGAACTAATATTTTAACTACCCATTAATAAGAAAAGTGGCCTATAATTTAAGACAGAAAAATGATACTTATACATACAAAGTGTACAACTTTTGTACACACGCCCTTGTATTTACTTAAATGTCATTTATTCCATTATCCTTGAAATTACAACTTTTGAGGAGTGTAAGTAAATTTATATGAATGTGTATAAAAGTTGTACATCTTATGTATACAAATAACATTTCTCTTTAAGACGGGCGAAAAAGAAATAAAAATCTATCTTAATGGGACAAAAAGAGTAAAAGATCTTTTGATGAAAACTCCCTTACAAATAGCATGACTCACCAGGGAAGTATGTTGTACACTTCCCATCTTTCAAAATCACGCGACTTTGTTGGGGCATGTGTTCTATCATATTTTTCTCAATCAAAAAAGTGCATTTTTCTTGTTCTCCCCCTCGCCCTTTCCTCAAGGTTCAAGCTCACTCATGATATAATGCTATCATTTAAAATACAATTTTGATCTCAATAATTTTAGAGTGACATGGAAAGTGATATTGTAGATGTGACAGTCTCTGGATGATGAAAAAGTGTTTGTGTGACAATCATCTAATAAATCTGTGCCAAGTAAGAATATCAATTTTCCATATCACAGTTTCATTGTCTCTAGAATTATCCTTTTGATTCTTTTACCGTACACTTTCAGCTAGAAATGATCTAGTACTAGACGTCTAGTACCGTAATGATATCAGACAATAATGTGGATAATATAAATTATTGATATGAGTACATCACCACCCTCACACATCACATCATGTTTCAGATATTTGGCGCTAGATCATTTCTATGCTGTCAGCTCCAACGGTTTCACATAAATGATGTGCTATGGTAACAACTGTTTAAATGGGTATTTGATTATCGTCATAAACTTAGGTGGAGACTTTATGAAAGTCTAGTTAAAGAGTTGTCAAATTGAGAGAGCCAGTGAAATTATGAGAAAAACAAGCTCTCTCAAGAACCTTTTTGTGTATTTTTTGACATGACATTTAAACATTTGTAGCCATATCTTCCAATGTCGCCACCAAAAAGTCTAATATGAGGTCCAGGCCTATAATTTTGACAATTTTTATTTGTTATAGTCGAACCATAGAACAATCAAATATTGTACCTTCTGAAGGGGCATTAATCATTTGACCTAACTAGCAAATTCATTCCATTTTTACTTGTTATGGTGGAACCATAGAACAATCAACTATTGTACCTTCTAAAGGGGCCTCCGTCATTTGACCTAATTCAATCAATTATTGATTAGTGATAACGTATGACTAGAAATCAGGACTACACATGATTTGGAATTATAACTTTTCAAAATTAACTTCTCGTATTCTCTTATTAGTTTAAATATTACTAATTATCACTACTCTAACGAAAATCTTTAGGTTATAACAATTAAAGTTGTTACGCCGTTTGAAATTCTACAATGATTGTTGCAATTTCACTATGTGAGATCACATAGATATTGTTCATCATCGAACACAATTGTGTCATATTTACAATATTACTTATTCATATCATAGTTTCATGTCTTTTTAGAATTTTTGTTTAAATTATTTGTAAGGATGACAATATGAACCTGAAAACCTGAATCCAATAGGGACTGGCCCCGAACGGGGCTGGGACAGGGCACAGGGTCTCCTGACCCGACCTACCCCGAAACTCGGTTTCTATTTCTTTATTTAACAAAAAAAAATTAATTTGTTTAAATCATGGAAAGAATTGTTACTGCCTATTTGTTTTTTATTTCTACAAATTTTTTGCTTTTGTTGTAGGGAAATAATGTGTTTTATGGGGTCTAATTTTATTTTTCACAAAAAAAAGGAAAAATCGGAGCATAATCGGGGATTTTGCCCGACCCCACCCAGCCCCGACTCAACTAGGGATCGGGGCAGGGTGAAAAAAATAGGGTCGGGGTCGGGGGAAGCCAAACCCAACCCCGACCCACCCTGTTGCCATGTCTAATTATTCCTGAACATATTTTGGTTAAACACACATGGAAGAATTTGCAATTCAAAGTAATAAAAAGTTATTAGATCCCATATCGCTTGATAACTTCTGAGTGTGTGGCATATACATCCTTTCGCTTCAGACAAAACTACTATGATCTTGTTAGATGACATGTGGTATCTCTGTGTCGTGTGTGCGCGT
>CAVNYN010271486.1:0-18921 GCA_963692815.1 Nyctanthes arbor-tristis
AATTTGCAATTCAAAGTAATAAAAAGTTATTAGATCCCATATCGCTTGATAACTTCTGAGTGTGTGGCATATACATCCTTTCGCTTCAGACAAAACTACTATGATCTTGTTAGATGACATGTGGTATCTCTGTGTCGTGTGTGCGCGTTGCGTTCTCATAAAAAAATTATTAGATTATTGCGTGGGAAGAGATATTTTAAGGAATGCACAATTGAGAAAAAGATGATTTTTGAAAATATTATAGTTTTCAGATTTATATATACCGATTTGGCACCAAAACCAAAACTACTATAGTTTCAACGTGATGAAAATTCAAGGATGTTTCTGCAAATAAGGCGAATAATAAAGTGGTAGTGCAATTTTCTCCTTCACACCCGCACCACCACAAAAAAAAGACCAACTTTTTTTTTTTTTTCCCAAAAATATTATGAGGAATTGTAGAGGAGAGTATAGTGTCACTTACTTTCATTTGTAGGCATAACTTTTATCCTTTATTTTTTGTTTATACTGACGATGCATGTGTGTTAAAGCCTATGATTTCATTAGTAACCAAATATTTTCACATAAGTGATTATATACTTTTGAGTTACTATATCTTTTATTTTATGACGCCACTATATAAAATATGTAGGCTATAATTTATTTTTTGGTGTATATTCATTGCGCAAAGCACGCACCAAAAACTAGCGCATATGCAATAAAAGAACTCATAGTGTACAAAATTATGGCCATGCATCACGTACAAACTTCAAAACAAGAGGCAGGAACTATACAACTTTGTAAAACGATGAGTACAACTTGTACATAAAAGATGTGATACACAACTTTAAATTTAGACAAACTTTCAAAAGTTATTATTTCAAAAAAAAAAAATGAGGCTAGAGATATTTAAATAATTTCTCCGTCTCAAATATATAGTCTGCATTACTTCTTTACATTAGAGATATTATTTGTTCACCTAAGGCCCAATCTCATATCTTAATATAAGGTTAGTCTATGTGGCAAACTCATGGCCTATAATTTTTTTTGACAATTCAATAACTATTATTAATATTAATCCAAGTAACAAATTCCCATCCCCAAAATCCAACGTGCTTGGAATCCTAATTAATTAGAAGAGTGATAGAATTAATAATTTTTTTAAACAAAGAGTTTAACAATAAACAATACCCACACGCCACACACCCCTAAAAATTCCAACACCCCGCCAAATCCTATTATCTCCTCTATTGCATTTCAGGTTTTTAGGCTCAGATTCAATATTTACATTTGAATTATTTGAATTATTAATAATAAATGAATTTTAAAGAAATTGTGGGCCGTAAATTTGCCATGTATGCGGACCTTATATTAAGATATGAGGTCGGACCTTAGGTGATCAAAATCGTATTTTGCAATCCTTACTTCTAGTTTACTCTTATTTAATAAGTTAGAATTCAAAATTGATAGTTTTAATTAAAGTATCAAATTAAATGAGGTTAAATTAATAAAATAGCGTAAATTAGATTTGTTAATAAGGTAAGAGGATTATATATTTGTGATATCTCAAAAAAGAATAGTAGACTATATATTTAGAATAGAAAGAGTATAAGTTCTATTAAGAGTTAGGCTCTATATACGAAATTCGATTTGACTCAATAGAAATCAGCAATAATTCCCGCTATTTATAAGTAATTATTCAAGCAATCGTTTACAAAATAAGGTAAATTCACCGTCTTATTCTATTTTTTCCTAATCATACAATACACATAGATAAAATTATAAATTTACTCCTATTTTCTAAAAAATTAAGTAAATAATTACCGTCAAATAATATTTATTTTCTTAACTATAGGAGATGCATACCACGTTTCAAAAAAAAAATAAAAAAAATTGAAGATGCATTACCAATTTTGTTCCGTTTATATGTACAAAAATAGCATTTCTGATGACACATCATGTGTACAGCAAAAAAGTAGCCTTTTCCCCATTCCGAGTGGAAAAGGGTGGAAGCGTTGATTATCCTGGACTGATGAATGTTGTTGAAAAGTTAATTTCTCTCTCTTTTTCGTATTTTAATAATTTTTTTCAATCCAGTGGGTTGCTGAAGGTTGGGCTGGAGACACGTGGGACAGTGGAGGCGTTAAAGAATTCAGTTCCGAATTCAGTTCTTGCTGTTGGCTGACTTCTTAAAATTATCACCTATTCCAAACCCACAAGCTAAAACTTAAAACCCCACCTAAATCTAAAACTTAAAACCCCACCTACCAATTTCTTCTTCTTCTTCTTGTATATTCGGTTTTTCTTTCTAGAATTGGGTCCCTGAATTTTTTCGATTTCGATATAATTTATGGCGCCGGAATGGATTGGGGATGTGCGGCGGCGGCAGCAGCAGAAGGTGGCTGAAGCGGCACAACCACCGACTCCGGCAGAGTTCAAGGGGACGCCGGGACCGATAATACACTCGATACTGGCAATGGTATTGTGGTTGGGGAGTATCCATCTTATCATCATCCTTGTCTTGGTTCCGTTCTTTTTCCTCTCCTTTGCCAAGGCTCTAATGTTAGTAATAATTTCGCTCTATCTCAGCACGTGTGTGTGTTTGTAATAGTTATTTACGGAAGTTTGGATTTGTACCATACGTTTCAGGGTCATAGGATTGCTTTTGATACTTATGGTGGTTCCAATTGATGAGAGAAGCAAATGGGGACGAAAATTAGCAAGGTTAGCTTTTACGGTTCTAGCATTTTTGGAATTTTTGTTTCTGCTAGTGTGTATCGAGGATAAAATATTGGTAAGTGATTTTTCAGGTATATTTGTAAGCATGCAGTTGGTTACTTTCCAGTGAATTTGTATGTGGAGGACATCAAGGCCTTTGATCCTAATGAGGCCTATGGTAAAGACGACCTTTTTTGTTATTGTGTTAAATTTGGTTTTTTTTGTTCTTCTATGTGCACATGACTAACTCCAAGGGTCCAAGTTCATCCCAATTGATGCCGGAGATTGATTTCATTTCATGATTTTACGCCTGGTTCTACAAGCATAAGTTTCAATTTTACTTTAATGCCAAAATGCCAAATGTATAATAAAATATTAAAGGAGCAAAAGTATGAATTATTGTGGCACAGTGGAAGTCCTCATGCCAAATGTCCTCTACTAAACAACTTTTAACTGCTCTTGTGCGGTAAAAGGCAATAACACGATTGATTTTGTCCATGCAGCAGTGATTCAAGCGTTGGTTTAAGTTGGGGTCATGTCCCTTAGTGACATTTCTGTGAACCCTGACCTAGTAATAGTAGATAGTCAAAATGGTAAATTGATAATGTTTTACCTATAAATTCGGCCAATGTTGATTTAGGATTAATTTAGTGGTTTTGAGTGTGGTATGAGTTTAAAGTAAGCAACATAAATCCATGCAGCAGTGATTCAAGCGTTGGTTTAAGTTGGGGCCATGTCCCTTAGTGACATTTCTGTGAACCCTGACCTAGTAATAGTAGATAGTCAAAATGGTAAATTGATAATGTTTTACCTATAAATTCGGCCAATGTTGATTTAGGATTAATTTAGTGGTTTTGAGTGTGGTATGAGTTTAAAGTAAGCAACATAAATCCATGCAGCAGTGATTCAAGCGTTGGTTTAAGTTGGGGCCATGTCCCTTAGTGACATTTCTGTGAACCCTGACCTAGTAATAGTAGATAGTCAAAATGGTAAATTGATAATGTTTTACCTATAAATTCGGCCAATGTTGATTTAGGATTAATTTAGTGGTTTTGAGTGTGGTATGAGTTTAAAGTAAGCAACATAAATCCATGCAGCAGTGATTCAAGCGTTGGTTTAAGTTGGGGCCATGTCCCTTAGTGACATTTCTGTGAACCCTGACCTAGTAATAGTAGATAGTCAAAATGGTAAATTGATAATGTTTTACCTATAAATTCGGCCAATGTTGATTTAGGATTAATTTAGTGGTTTTGAGTGTGGTATGAGTTTAAAGTAAGCAACATAAATCCATGCAGCAGTGATTCAAGCGTTGGTTTAAGTTGGGGCCATGTCCCTTAGTGACATTTCTGTGAACCCTGACCTAGTAATAGTAGATAGTCAAAATGGTAAATTGATAATGTTTTACCTATAAATTCGGCCAATGTTGATTTAGGATTAATTTAGTGGTTTTGAGTGTGGTATGAGTTTAAAGTAAGCAACATAAATTTTGATAAATGATGGATGGAACTGCTCTGCTAATTAAGTTAACTTAATACATTAAAATCTTGATTGATTTAAATCCTCCCTCCGGGTTTGGGTAAGATGGGACAGAGTAACTGGTGTGAGGCAGTGATGAAGTGCATCACAAAGCAAGGTATTGTCAGAAGATGATGGCAAAAATGTATTGAGTATTGACGCTGTCAAACAGATTCGTTTCAAGCTTTGAGAGATCGTTTCTAGAACTATATCAGTTCAGATTTTGAAAGTCTGACTACTAGCTAAAAAGAAGGTCTTAGGTTTTGAGTAGTAGACGTTTGTGCATGGTGGAAAGCAATGCAGCTGACTTGAGCAGATCGGAAGTCTTGCAAAACACTAACACAGCTTCTTTTTATTTTATTATTTAATTATTTATTTTTATTTTATTTATTTATTTATTATTTTTTTGGGCAGGTTTTTGGTTTTTTTTTTTTTGGTTGGGGGGGCTTGGATAAGCAGGATATTTTCCTGCTTTTTGAACTTCAGACTTCAGTCGTCAGTTGTTCAATCCACATATGTTTCTTGTTTTGTGGCCTTCACTCTTTTACATTTTATATATATGATGCTCTCAAAAAATGTCGTTTTAGTTTCTCTAGAGCACTTCAGATGCATTGTTTCAAGTTTTAAGGTTTTACCATCTGCTTCTTGGAATGTTAGAGCATCTCCAAGTCTTAACCAAACTAGAAATCAGAGTTCTTTTTCTAGAGTGCTGCATCAACTCCTTTTCTTTTCCTTTTGTCTTTTTGGGTGAAAAACTTGGAGAGTTCTTTATAGTTCCACTTTTACCTTTATTTTTACAGTACAAAAATTTGTTATTTTAATTATATCCCTTTTTAATATACTTATATTATTTATTTATTTATTTTGCTGAAGGGATATACTTATATTATTTAATGATTGAATTTTACAACAATATGTATACCTTCTAACTTTAAGTGTTCTATTCTGTTAATTTTGCTATTGAGTGTAGTGGCTTATTTTATTTTTTGCTTTAATCAACTGTAAAATAAGTAGTAATAGACTAATTAAAGATTTTTTTAAACAAATGAATCATCAAGAGTTATTATAAAAATAAGGAAAGAAAAGGAATATTTTTCATTTGGTGTAATGGATTGGAGTCTGACCAGTTTGGTTAGATGTTGCACCATTGAAGTGTTGGGTTTGAAACGTCCTAATGAGATCTTTGAATCAAGAAAGTTGGGATCACTCTGTATCACTCATCACCTGATTCCTTTCCCATTATGTGCTAGCAGAAAAATTGAATTAGGGAATCTCTTGCTTCAGTTAAAAACTTTGGGCCTTACTTGCAGTTTTTGGATATGAGCCACATTCAGTTTGGCCGATTGGAGTTGTTGCTCTTGCCGACCTAACAGGTTTCATGCCTCTCCAGAAGATAAAGGTTCTCGCTAGTAATACTGTAAGAATGGCTGGCTTGTACATGCTACAAAATTATCTCTAATCTTGAAATTCCATCTTTGCCATAATAATCTGTGAACTGTTTGCAGGTGTTCTACACACCATTCATGAGGCATATATGGTCATGGTTGGGCTTGACACCTGCAACGAGGAAGAACTTTTCTTCCCTTCTGGCATCTGGTTACAGCTGTATTGTAATTCCTGGTGGAGTTAAAGAGGCTTTTTATATGGAGCATGGTTCTGAGGTTAATCTTTCGACCTCTATGTTTCTCTATCTGCATGACATATTTCTTCTGCTCATACGAATGTACATAAATAATAATGAAATTGTGCACTTACCTCACTAGCTTCTTGGTTCTTTTTTCTGGAAATGTATGCCATGTCCTTTTTCTTCCTCCGACCACTTATCTCTTCTTATCTAGAGCTTGAGCATCTATAGTTGGCTGCCTTTAACTTGGTATCTTCTGGATTGAAACTACCACTTATGGATTCATAATCACATGCAATCAATTCTGGTACTGTCTTTAGTATGGACTCGGGACATTTCAAAATCTCTGCAAGAAAACCTCTAAAAACGAAATTACAACAAAATGAAAATTATTAAAGAAAAGTAGCTGCAGGAAGTTTGAGTAGGAAGTTTGAGTGAAGCTGTATTCTTGGTTTATAACTTCTGGAATTGGTAGTTTTACCTACTTAGATAGATATATTTGACCAGACCACACCAGCTGTACAGTGAAAAGAATTATGTAAAAATATAAGAGCAAAATAATTTAGATATCTAATAATATTATTCTCTTTTTGAGATGATTTTTTTTCCCTTTTTTTGCGTCTGGGGATTATGGCATGGAAGTTTTGTCTCACAGCTCTCATTACCGTTTCATGTGAGAGAATTCAGTAAAGTTTCACATCATTTCTTCTGTTCACTTAGTTTACATGCTAACTTATGGCTGTGGCTGATTTTTGGTGGTGCTGGTACAGATTGCCTATCTTAGATCAAGACGAGGATTTGTACGCATTGCTATGGAGATGGGCAAGCCTCTGGTTCCAGTTTTCTGCTTTGGTCAGGTATTGAATTTTTGTACTTCTTCTATATCGTCTAGCAATTGAATATTTGATCAACGGCAAGAGAATTCTTTGGCCAGTAGATTCCGCTCCAGATACACTAGCTTGGAATATATTTGTAAATATTAACTTGTATCAAGAACATTGGGAAGAGCAGAATATCCACTGAATATATGAGAAGCATCAATGAAACATCAACCATATTTCTTATCTAGGTCTCAGATTCTTTCAATTTTCAGATTAAATGTGATTCATTTGGAAATCTAAAATCCTTCTTAAGGAAATTGACACAACCTCGGATATTTGGAAGACATCTGCAGTGATCAAGTTGTTATTCTCCATTTCTTATCTAAAGTTATTGGTTTCTGGTAGTGTATACAGTTTGTTCTCTTCAATTTGGCATTACTTATTAATCATTGAACCTATATGTAAAGCAATCACTCTTTTGGGTTGATCTTCCTCTGCCGCTACATTATCATCCTTGTTTCTAGTATACCTGATATGTCTTTTTCTTGATTGCAAGAAGCAGAAACTTCACATTTTGAAGTGCTTCTCCAAAATTAACATATGAATTGTTTGCACCGTACTTTCGTCAACTTGTACTCTGTAGTCTGTGAATAATATGCATAAATGAACTTAATCTGATTTTACTTGCAAGCATATGCGTGTAATCAAGTCTTTTTAGTTAAGAACTTGGGGAGGAATTCTGCCTATGTAGTGGATATTTTTACCATTACCCTATAGTACATATACTCCTAACATTTCTGTTCCATTACAAATAGTTTTTCAAACTTAACTAAATGAATAAAAGAAAGAAGGAAAGAGATCTGGTCACAGACTCGCATTCCACGCTATGTATAGTCGAGGCATATTTACATCCAGCATAGAACTCCCTGATATCTATTGCATGAATTTTTATAGCAAGTTCTGAATCTATTGAATGAAAAGTAATCTCTGATATGATTGCTCCGTCTATCATTTCTGTTGACAAAATAGTAGTTCTGCAAGAGTTGACTACATCAGCTAACCGTCTTATCCTGGTATACCTTCTTGCATTTCCTCTCTTCAATCATAGTCCTCAAACTTTTAGCTTGTAAATTAATTGGTGCTTGTAGAATCAGCTGCCACTTGTTCAAGAGATCAATGCTTGTGTTGTTTCTCTGATTTACACGTGCGTTTTTATTACAGTTGCTGGTTTGTTAACAATATAATGGTTAATGATTTTGCAGTCAGAAGTCTACAACTGGTGGAAGCCTAGTGGGAAATTGTTCTTGGAATTCTCTAGAGTAATAAAGTTCACTCCAATTGTTTTCTGGGGTGTACTAGGGTATGTTCAATTTCCAAATTTTTGCAACTGGCTACTGTCTTTTGTTGCAGTGCAGTTCTTCGTTTTAATTGTGTGAATACATTGCTAATTAACTTGCTTGGTGTCCGACTGTATAATCTGATACAATGATGTAACACATATTGTAGTATTGATCTGTTTCCATTTAAGTCTGGTAAGCCTTGAAGGAAGAAATAGAAAGATCTATCTATGTGTTCATGTGTCTAAAAAAAGAAAGAAAAAGAAGGCTTAAGAATTAGAGTAGTTTCCTTTTTCCCCCATTGTCTTCTACTTTTCTTACGATGCAGACTACTTTTTTGTGGGGTGATAGGATATGAAATAGAATACATGGATGACTACTGGCCTCTGTTTCCCTTCCTCCTCTTTCATGAGTCACTTATAACACCATTGGGATGGTCCAAAACACACTGGTGCACCTAAGTGATCTTGTTTTTTCAGTGTTGCAAATGCCTATTTTTGCAACTTTTGTTAAACTTAATTCAATTTTGATTATATTTGGATCTCTTTTGGTGATTAGTTTTTTGAGTATTAATAGGTCAAAAAAAACTTTGCATTCTTGTTAGTTTGTATGTTGACAGTTCTATTGTTTGTAGTCTCCAGTGACAATTTGTTGTAATGTGCATTTTACAAACTATTGTGAGACTTCATAATAACTACTCTCCATGGATTTTGGGCAAATATATTTTCTATTCTTACTGTTTCTAAAGCAGTGCGCACATCTACATTAAGTTTTGGATAAAGCATAGAGAGAAATGATGGAGACAAAAGGTTTGTGATAGCTCATTTGTGCAAAATATGCCATGCCTCTGAAAATGAACCTTCTTTTGTTTTTAAAAATATTTTACCACATTTATGAGTTATGGGGTTGTCAATGGTAAAGGTTTCCATAAATTGGAAGCAAAAAATCTAAGGCCTCGTATGCCTTCTTTGCGTAGTAGACCTGGCCATTATGTAGTTGCAACTTGCTACGTCATTTGGGAGCTTAAGTTGTAGGAAGCTAAGGCATGTCCGTACTCTGATTTTTCTATAGTGCTTGTAGTGAAGGATATGGTATATGATAACTGTTAAGACCTGCTTGATTTGATATGTTGGCAACGTGTTGTCTTTTGTAATTTTGTTTATCAAATTGGGGATATCTCACCTCAATAATCTTGCCACTTGACATGAATATACTGAAAAAGGCAAAAATGGATGATAAATTCAGCAGATCTGCTCATCCACCTTGAACTTCTTTTCAACGGCCTTTTTGTTGCAGTTCTCCTCTACCACTGAGGAGTCCAATGCACCTGGTGGTTGGTCGCCCCATTGTACCAAAGAAGAATTCACATCCTACTGATGAAGAGGTAAATCCTTGGCAAAAGAATCTTGTGTGTAAACTTTATCTGGATAAATGCAGTATGGGGAAAATGTTAATTAAAATTTAAAAAGAGGAAATTATCAATCAATATGCAAATCTGCTTCTCGCAAAGCTTTTGATCTGGTGAAAGAATAATATGACATATCCTTATCGTTGTTAGTGGTTATTCATCTGTAGTTCTGTGGAAGATCCTTAATGTTAAAGTTGGCCTTCCCTGTCGACTTGCAACATAGTTGTCATTTCAGTTTTCAGCCTCTTTGTTTTTCCTTTCGGGAAATATATATGAATCAACATTAGTTTTTCGAACCTCCCAAGCAAAGCTGAGTAGAATATGATCGCCTATAATCTTAGTAATATTTTGCTTGAACCATCCACTAGTAATTCCGGTGTCCTTTGTTTCCCCCTCTCCCCAACACCCCCACCAACCCCCCCCCCAACACCCAAAAAAAATAAAAAGCCAAAATAACTAAATAAATAAATAAATAAGAGAGAAAAGAAAAGAAAATCTGTTGTCCTTTCCAGAGAAAGAAACCTGTAATAGCATTTGCTCGATGAATCTATTATGGATTTTGCTTGCAACCGCTCAAGGCAAATTAAAATCGATCTGTGATTGACCTGTTCTGTATTGTTTCTGCTTTCCATTTTTAGATTGCTGAAGTTCATGGCCAGTTTGTCAAAGCGCTGGAAGATCTTTTCGAAAGGCACAAGTCGAGGGTTGGTTATGCCCAAATGCAGCTTAAAATTCTCTAATGAATTGGCCTGCACTAGTGAACTTCGATTGTGCTGCGTTTTATGTTTATTTCTTAGCCGGTTTCTTTCTGCCCCGTCTTTGCATTGGAAAAATCAAGTACCCGAGGAAAGGAAAAAGGGTAAATATGGGAAAGAGAGACCATCTGTTCCAAGAGTTTCAATTGGAAGATGTGAAGACCATCAAACAAGGATGGTAGCATTTCATTTAAATTCCAGAAATACCGTATATTGTAGACCGTTACTGGCAGTGTAAAAATGCAAAGTTACCGGGGCAAATAACTACAGTATTCATGGGTATAGGACTTGTTTGGCTCCTCTTGTCCACGTATACATTATCTTGGCAGATTCAAGACAACGGCCACATGTAGTAGGTCGACCATAACGTCAGAGCAATCGACGCCACGATATAATTCCAGAACATGATGACTGAGCATTCAGTCTCTCCGACTTCAAACAACTGTGTTATTGTACCTGTCAACGTTGTTGAATGGAGATATCATCAAGAGCGACAAATCTTTTAATTTTTCTGCTATCTAATTTCGATTTAGTTTCTACCTTGAAACTAATGGCAAAATTATAGAGGTCAGTCTTTCACACAAGCCAAAATCTTAATTTCGTGGGTAGGAGAAAGAGACCGCAGAGTTTTACCTATGGCCATTGCGGGTGGAACTGCATACTGAAGCAGAAGAACAAAGTGATAGAGTGGATCTGATCCCACCATGCCAAAATTTTGTGCAGCTTTAATAATGAGGACGCCGAAAATGGGCAAGATAATAAATCTAATAATGATGATCCCTATCATGAGCCACAAGCTCAGTCGTGAACTTCTGAAACCTTAAAGAAGGTAGAAATCTTTAAACTGTTAAAACCAAAGAAGCTCACAAACTCAACCCATACTGGATACAGAAAATACTAGAAAGGGTTAACATTGCCTCTAAGAAGATTTGCTCCCATTACCAAAGTCATGGATGGTATTGCCGCATCCCTGGAGAAAACCATAAAAACTGAAATTCTTGAGCCCGTCTCATGACCGTTAAACCAGAAAAAAACACAGAATGTTAAACTTTTGACTTCGTTTCACAACTGGAAATAGTCAACTACTAACGTTATTGCCTAGACAGTAGATAGTCAATCTAATCCAAAGTTGCAAAACTGGAAAACTTTAGCTTGTTGCAGACGATATGAAGTTGGAAGACTGAGTTTCCTGTATACCACATGATGGCAAAGTCCTTGTAGATATTCACAAGACAGATCATGGTAGAGAGGTATGACATTCTTGATTCGTTTTATGGTTATTTGTAGTCTTATTTGAGGGGTCACTTTGTACTTCAAACCAAGTATATTTATACGAGTTTTCTGAATTACTTAACAGGCTTCCTAACATCATGGAACCCACTTCTGGGGAATATCAAGATTTTAAGTAGCATTAGAACGGGAATGAGTATATTAGCAGTATTCATACCCCAGCAAAGAGACAGAACTTGTAATTACATGCAGAGGAGCATTATCATCAGCCATAA
Organism: Nyctanthes arbor-tristis; assembly: GCA_963692815.1. NCBI lineage: Eukaryota > Viridiplantae > Streptophyta > Magnoliopsida > Lamiales > Oleaceae > Nyctanthes > Nyctanthes arbor-tristis. Next base: position 11,663 of record CAVNYN010271486.1, read on the forward strand.
CATGATGAATTGGTACAACTACTCCAATGATAAGGCCAATAATCTGCAAAATGAATGAGGTAATTAATGTGAAACCTGCCCCACTCTATCCCGCGGAAGAGCCAATCTGTAACACATTTTTAGCCATATATGAATTATGAATTGCTTCCTTCACACACACACACACACACACACACACACACACAAAATGAAAAAACATGTGCCAAGAGTAATTTTCCAATATAGCCATTCTGCAATGGTCAAATTGGAAAGTCTATCTTTTAATAGCTTTGTTAAGGTTAATAACATCTCTGTGCTTTTGTAGGCATCACTATCTTCACCTTCAGATGTACTACTAATTACATTACCAAATTCGCTAACTGATAATTTGATTCAGTGGAACCTTTTTACTAAAATATGATTAGTTACTTATACTGACTGCTATAAATAAAATAAGCATCATATAATACCGTTGCAATGGTCGGAGGCCTCAAAAGGAAGGACAGGTCAACACTTTTGGCCAACTTATTCACCTGCAGATGTATCTTCTTAAATATTGTCATCTGTGAAAGATTAAAAAATTAATGGCATGCTTTCATCCTATGTAAGAGCAATTACATCCTAATAAAATGTAAAAGAACAAATATGCTATTGAAATAACAGAAGTAAGGCTGGGGCGTCAGCCGGATCGGGTCGGTTTGGGCCCAACTCGAACCTGACCCGATATGAAGTCGGGTTCCAGATTCAGAAACCGGGTCGACCCGAGTCAACCCGGGAACCCGAGTAAACTCGGGTTGAGTCTGTTGACTTGGGTTCCCAGTTTGGGCCGTCCCTGTGCTGACCCAATAAAGCAACGAGGCCCAAATACCCAAAAAAAGTCAAGCCCACTATATAGCCCAAAAAGCTAAAAAAAAATTGTAAAAACACACCATTTTCAGCACTAACACCGCAACACCATAACACGGCATTCCCACAAACACCACATTCTTGCTAAATCATTTAATTGCTAATTTTCTCTATGCACTTCATCTCAACCACCATTTTCTCACATAACTTCACCAACTATTTTGTTAAGTCAAGCAACAAAAATCAGTAAAAAAAATATAAATGAAGCTGAGGCGACAGCAGAAAGGGTGCAGGGTGACGGTAGCGTGAGGATCGAAGGGAGACGACGGCAGCAGCAGCGCGGATCGAAGGGAGACGACGACCGAAGCAGTAGAGCAGCAGCAACAGGAGGCCGGCAGCGGGCGGAACGAAGGGAGAAGGGTAGCGCGCGGCGGTGGATCTGGTCGGACAGCGGCGCAGCAGAACATTGAAGGAGGAAATTGGAAATTTGGGTCTCTAGGGTTGAGTCTTGGGTCTTAAATATGATTGTTGAATGAGTGAAATTGGGTGAAATTGTGAAATTGAAAGGAAAAGAAATTGAGAACACGTTTTTATTGGAGTAGAAAATAAAAAATAAAAATAAAAATAAAGTAGGTAACCGACTCGGTAAAGGTTTCAGCTGGTTGACCGGGTTTCACCGAGTCAACCCGTAACCCGACTCGACCCGAGTCGGGTTACACAATTTAGACCCGCCATCGGACCCGTTTGACCCCTTGACCTGACTCAACGCGACCCATATCGGGTCGGTCAGGTCGGGTTGGGTTGTCAGATTTCCGGATTATATGCCCAGCCCTAAACAGAAGATCCCCTCTTGCTTATGGTTTCTCAGATATACATGTAGGCTTTTCTGTAGCATGCCGGCCATAGGTCAATTGAAGTAAGAAGAGAGGACTTTTATGGTTCACCAGTTCATTCTCGTGAAAAGATTGCCAAAGGGACATCAACAAGCCAAACCAGGACTTCGTTGTATAAACTTCTATGCAAGTACATTACGGTCGGGTTCTAATCGGCTGGTTTGCCAGGCTCCTTTTAACATGGACATTATTGTACACTATGCACCATAAGGAACATCAAGAATAAATATCTAGAGCAAGTTCTGTGGTATAGGTGACAGGGAGGTCCTGTGGGCTTGTTTAAGACCACAAAGGGAGAATACAAGATGAAAGATGACCATATGGACATGGATGAAACAATTATTAGATGCTCATGCTTTTGGGTTAAGGTTCTCATCCATTTCAATACAATTCTATTTTGACAGAACGTAGTTGGCCCAGCAAGCATCACATTCTTAGTTGCCAAGTGGCAGGGTTGTTTTCAGCTTTTGAGTTAGCAAAGCACATGAAAATGAGATTAGTCTACGAGATGGCCGTCTATTAAGTAAAGAAGAGTTCATTTAGAAAAATACACATGGCTTATGTCTCAAGTGTGCAAAAGTTTAGGGTTAAGAGAAGAACGAGAACCTTTGCTTTGTCATCAGAGCTTCCAAGAGGCAGCTCAATTAGAGTTTCATGGACCTCATTGCATGGAATCATGTTTGATAGTAGTTCTTCTTTACTGCTGCCTGAGAATATTTCTGAGCTTTTATTACATTGCTGTTCTCTAATTGCCAAGTTCATCTTAATGTCAATGTCATCCTTACTCCCACATGCCCTTATTATGTTATAAACATAAGACCAGAGAAAAACAGCACCAATCTACAAGAGAACAAAGGCAAACATATAAGTAAATAGAAAAAAAGGAAATGAAGTTTGTCATTTTCTTTTCTTTATGTTACCAAGAACTATCTAAAGCTAGAAAAGAATCTATACAGTGTTTAGCTTTGACACAATGCAATTTAGGACTGATTTTAGTAGCTACATAGTTCTAGAGAATAAATATGTGAACAACAAATATACTCGATATAAGCTTCTAGGTGGCGACGTTGAGCTCACTTACAGTAATATGGAGAATAATAAATTTTGAACAATTACCAACATAGACAGTGATACGTAAGTCATTCCAGTACTAAAGCAAGTAGATGAATCTCCAAATGGATTGTTTTTTTCTTCACAGGTTGCTGGGATTATAATGACAGGCAAATTTCCCGAATTACCTGTGCAACTCAAGCAGGAAAAAACTAAGTAATAAACTAGAAAAGGTTCGTGATAATTTCAGGTTCAAGAAAATTCTGCGGAGTATAGATGTGCTGATTCAATCAGAGTAAGATTCGTATATATATCTGCAAGTCAAAATGGAAATTAATTTATGAATTGGGAGACGTGAAACTGGATTGAATACTATTGTTTCCTTAGTCATTAGAAGCCAATTGCTACAACTCAAGGCTCTCCCAAAATAGGGGTCCATGACTTATAAAGTTTCAGCATGCATAGATGTCCATAAACTGCAGATGCCTATTCAAAATCCTTAAATGTTCAGAAGCTTTCTAAATTATGATTATTGGATGAATTGATGGAGAAGGCCTCCACTAAACTTTCCTGTATGCCTGTCATTGTTAAATAATATGGTCCTTTGAATAGAATCGCATTTGGTGTTCATTGCTTGACAGTACAATGGAAAATATGTTAGCCCATTATTTGCCTCTTCCTTTATGCATTTCATTGCTGTAAAATCTGACTTACAAACAAGAAAATAAACGTTGCTTTTTCTAAATATTCACAAGCTAAAGTTCTCAGTTGAAAATTTCTAGTTGCACCTCAATACATAATCAAACCGGTTTGACACAGATACAATAGGGTGTGGTCAACCAGCAAGTCATAGATGCAATGACACACGGCTCTTACAATCCCCTTTCTCCTTGACTCTCCCAAGAGGACAATCAGATCAGTCATTTGTACCATCACTTCTATTCAGAGAGCTACTTCACAGAACTAATGATGCAATCTAAGCAGCATTCCGTTATATAAGTAAATGAACCGTACATTTTCTTATTTTCAGAAGCAGAACTTTAGCAGAATTCAGGTTGCCTGATGTGAATTTAATAGGTTCCATGATTATGTAACAATATTGATTAATTATTACAATTTGCTCTCCTACAGGCTGCAAGCAATAGAATTTATCAATGAAAAAGAGAAGGATCATAAAATTTTAGTGCAGTAACATTAATATACTGCAAAGCTTGAAGTGGAGTAAAGCACCTGCAGCACAGCAACCAATGACAAGGCCATGCAATTGTTGAGGCGCGCCAGTGACCTTCACAAGAATCCATCCAAGTGCGGAACCAATAACAAATGAAAGAAGCATGCTCACTAGTGTAAACCATCTATGTTTGAGTTCAAATCTCATTAGAACCAAAGGTGATTTCAAAATAACAAATAATGAGTGAGTGAAGTTAACCTACAGAGAAAGTATGCTGATCTCTGTACTTGAATTAACCAAGCCGCTAGCAAGAAGTGCAGGGAAAAACAGGTAGTATACGAGCTGCTCACATTAAAAGTATATCCTCATTAGTCCTGCCTGGCTACTTGGACATGCTTTTTGCTTTTCCCTTTTTTCCTTATTATTATTCTTCTTAGCTATTTGGTGAGTTGCATCAAAGCATAACTAGAAGTCTAGAACTACTATTGCATCTAACTTGAACCATTCTTCTGAAAATTTTGTGTTGGTCCTCTCCTTATAATCTGGCACACATGCATCAGCAAATTTAAAAGTCACCAAATAGCAAACAAACATTATAAATTATTCATTCTAGTTTAAAAACATCAAACATAGTGATAATCAAGGAATGGTCAACACTTGTGGAGACACAGGAAAAGGAACTTAGCTTTCAGAAACTGAAGAAATATCTAAGTTTTACCCTAATACTTGCTCTTCCAACAATTAATACTCTTTGTATGCATTTTGATGAAGAATCGGAACATTATAATAAATGATACTGAACAGACAAAGAAACAGAATCTAAATAACATACGCTATCCAGAAATCAGTTTGATAAACAGTTGAAGACAATTCATTCTTAAGATCCAAGTATGGCGTAGGCTGTAAGCTGAAAGAAGATCAGAATGACAACAGATCATGCTACCAGAAATGATGCAGGTATTGTTACTCAAATCAAATAGTCCAATAATGCAAGTTAAGGAACAATATCCAAGAACTACTGTTTGAAGTTATGCAACCATAAAAATAGCACTCAAGTACTAAGAGCTTGTTTGATGCTCTTTTTTTCCTCTTTTCTCCACCAATTTCTACCACTGATTTGACATTTGATTTGAATGCTATTTAATTACAACCATATATTTTACACATTTTTACATTCTCAATACACATTCTCCCTCTCTCCTTCTCCCAATTTTGAAAAAAAAAAAGGAGCATCAAACAAGCTCTAAATGCGTCACATGCTGACAGAACCCAACTGGTGGCAAGATATGAAAAAAATATAGTAGAATCTGTCTCCGGCGGTGTACCTGCGCCGGGACAGGAAACCAAGCTCCTGAAAAGCAGACGAACTTTTGTGTACACTTAGAACGCCCCAAGAGAAGAATTTGCTTTCTTTTCTTCTTGGCCAATCAAAAAATTTTATACAACTACACCAATATTCACATTCAATCCACAGCATAATTGATTAGCCTTTTCATAACAATATGGTTCGACCAAAGTGGAATAGAACATCTAATTACTAGGTGGAAGGGAAGCAGTGATAAACAGGCGAGTTTACATTGTTTAAAAGGTGACGTGCAGCTGAAGACAAGATATTTATTCGATCCACTGCAAGGAATAAGCCAACTACTGCTATCAAGAGTGTTTTGAGAACTGGGATCAGTGCCACCAAAAACAATTCCCAGATTCCCATTCCAATTTCCAGCTAGCCTCCAGAGATCCCCCTTATAGTTCTTCAACTTAAAAAGAAGTAAATTATAAAGAAAGCCTAGATACTGAAAAGAACAAAATGCATAAAGGTCACTGTCCAGATTATTCACCTAATAAATCATTGCAATCCCAATTTTGCAAGGTTAATATTAAACCTCCACTCCACGTGTCCATCTCCCTTCCACCTTTGAATTATTCATTTATCGCAATAAATTAAAGGTAAATTATCATATCAAGTAATTCAATAGAGCCAATCGGAAGTAGGAAGTAGACATGAGAGGAAATTGACGTATAGCATTGCCCCGACAAAAAACGACCGAAGTTATTTATTATCAGAAAACGTCAGCTTCCTCCACCACAAAGGACAAATTAACCAGTAGTGATCAAATAGCCAAAACCATTGATTTTTATACATTATTATCCCCGATGTAGAAGCACATAAGAGTTGAGTCAGACACAATCTGCCAAGCCGCCCTGCAAGCTTTCACTTTCACGTCCTTCAAGTCCAGGCAACAACCCCACCTCTCATCCCCCCCAAAAAAAAATCTGTGGTGGAAAAGTACGCAATAACCAGTTCGGAGACAGGGATACGAAAATGCGTAATACTCCAGATGAGTCGGATCTGATCTGACAGATAATTTTCTAACATTAAAATATAATCGTTCAATTAATAGCTGGATATAAAAGAACAGAAATTTTCTTTTGAAAAATCTACGATCGCACGATCTAGCTTCAATAATTTAATGTCACAACCGAATGGGATAAGACCAGCGATGTTTTGCAACAAAGAAGCCCACCATGTACAGCAGCAAAAACACATAAGGTGAGTGGTGTAAGTGACTTGAGACAATCTCCCAACAGAAACCATCATACCTCAATGCGGTCTAATAACAATGGGAAGAGGCGGATCATTTAACGAGACGATCTCACCTCATTCAATGGTTACACAATACAAGACAGCATAATATATCCTATTAAGGACCTTCTCCACCACAACGAAAACATGAAGAAATTGGTGCGTTAACTTTAAGCAGTTTTCTGCAATTGATAGCTTGCAATATATAATATACAACGAACCAAAAAACATAACTTATGCCCTGCACAGAACTTCCCATGTGAAAATCTACAATTGGGAGGGCAGTCGATAACTCGATAAGAAGCCCTCTACACTATCTTATGTGGAATAATAATACACACAACAAACACCAAAATAGATACAAGATTTTGGTTTAAATTGTGTAAGGTGCATGCTTCAAACAGCGTTGCAACTTCCATCATGAATCTGACACCATGGCCACCAAGTCCAATTCTTCATCTGAATCAATTACATCTTCAAAATCATAGTATGGATTTGCCTGCATTCAAGGTTAAGCATCACTCATCTCAAAAATCTTGCACAGGTAAACAGTGAAATCTCGTATCGCTTTACAACCACAATACAAGAATCCAGTAACCTGTGTATATCTACTACCAAAAAGATGAGGAAATGAAACTAAGGTAAAATTTTGTTGCTTGGGCAGGTGGGGTGTATCACCTTTGGTCTTGGAGTAATTGCTTCAAAGCTGTGGAAAATTGGGGAGTCAAAATCTGGG
>CAVNYN010271488.1:0-13260 GCA_963692815.1 Nyctanthes arbor-tristis
GTTGCGAAAGTCAGATTGTCAAATGATCTACCTCTATCATGAGTTTTAATTTGATGCAATAAAATGGTCTAGAGGTTTGACAATGAAAGAACTAATAAAGTAATTTTACAATGTTTGAACATGAAACAATGAAGCGTAAAATTTAATTCTTACAATCCAAATGAGTCAATTACTAGATATTGTTAAACTATAAAAATTGTATTTAAAAAGGTTTTGCAAATTTTATATATACTTTGTTGAGTTTTACAATTTGTCATGTACGGGTAGAATAACTAGTTATTCTTGAATGTGTTTCTACTTCTCTTCTTTTTCACTTTTCCTAATCTTTTTCTTACACTTCTTTCTCTTTCTTTTCAATTAAATAATTATCTTATCTCTATGTTTCTACTCCAATCACTCCCAATCCAAATCTTCCTATTGGAGATGCTCTAAATCTCCAATGCACAATCGTGCGGACAATGTTTATTGGAGGAAGAGCAAGACATAAAAAAGAGGTGGGTCTCATATTTTAATTTTCAGCTATTGTTCACTTATTTTTCTCCTTTACCCCACTTTTTATTTTTCTTTTTCTTTTTTTTATCATTTTTCCTTTATCGTTTTTTTTTCCCATTGTGTCATTATTTTAAAATTAGTTTCTATATTTCTCCTATTTTTCAATAATTTTATTATTATTTTTAAATTTTTTCTAGTTGCATACTCTTTTTCACCTTTTCCTTTCTTTTTTTACACATGTTTCAATTTCTCTTCAAGTTAAATAATTATTTCTATCCGTCTCTCCATACCCACATTCATGCATTGGAGATGCTCTAAATTAGGGTAATAATGTTTTGTATTATCTATTATGTGGACGTTGGGTTGTCTAGTACCTAATTAGAGTTTATCTTGTTTAGCGAGTTCTGATGTAGAGACATCGGTGCCACAATTATGGAGACAACTAGTGTATGTGACACACCTCGTATATGTGACACATTCTCCTTTACTAATTTAAATGACCATTTATGTGATTCCATGAAACTAGTGGAGGGAAATGTGCCAAATGGAGACACACTCGGTGTCTCTGGATCAAAATATCCTTGTTTAGCTACTTAAAATACTTTCCAATGTTGTACAACTTAGCTTAGATATGTCTAAATCGCATATGAATAGAAAGTAAAAAAAACACCAGAATTTAACGAGGAAACCTAAACCGAAAAAACTACAGGTACACGTAGGGGTGAGCATTATAACTGAAAAATCGAACCAAACCGGACCAGTTCAGCTCAGTTTTTGACATCAAGGGGTTGGTTTGGGTTTGTACAAGGCCAAACCGAGTCAGTCCGGTTTGTCTGCAGGTTTAGTCGGCTAAACCAGCTGAACCCGATTAAAACCAAATCAGATCGACATGGTTCAGTTAAACCAGTTAAACTAACCTTTTTTTAAATAATGTGTTTGTGTTCCAGAGAAAACAATTCAAAATTGAAACCCTCATACATCATACATCAACAAATAATAATAGATCTAGAGCTTTTGAAAGAGTTTTCAATATGTCAATAACCCAAAACAAGCCATAAAACTTTGTCTGAAACTGCTGCTGTTGTACTCTGCATCCACCGCCACGGCGTCTGCTGCTACGCGTTTTCTACCGCTGCCGCGTCTCTACTGCCACGCCGATGCCATGCCTCTGCTGCCAAGCAGCTTCTGTCGCCGCCGCCGCGCGCCTCTACTGCCACACGTCTTCTGCTGCCTCTGGTCCAAAACCGACGCGCCTCACTCCTCCTCTCTCTTAACTTTGTCTGAGCTAAAACCCTAATGTTCTCATCTCTCCTTCCTAAGTAATTAGGTAAACTGGGCCTAAAAGGTAAATGGGCTGAAAATAGTGCAAATATGGCCCAACATTTATGTTAAAAACATAAAATAAACTAAAGACCCACAACCCGACCCGACCCGACCCGACCCAAGCCGACCCATTGCGGGTCGATTGGGTCTGGTTGACCAGCCCGTCTAGCCGGTCTCGGTTTGCAATTTGGCAAACCGACTTTAAGTCAGGTCGGGCTCGAGTCCGAGCCAAAACCGACCCATCCGACCCGATGCCCAGGCCTAGGTACATGTGCTATGGGACAAATAAATCCATTAATCAAGAAGCATTAGTATAAGATATTAGAGATAAAGTGATTTCTCAAAATCAACTTAGACACTCAAAAGAAATTGTAAAAACAACTCCCTTTTTTAGCCTCTTGACGTACGTGTTGTAGAATCAACTCCGGCTGCTGCTTCTGCAACACTTCCATGTTAATGTTCAAGCCGCACAAGATGCACTATCGTGCCTCCAAAAAGCAAGCTCAAATCTAAACTCCTTCACATGCATTTCCGGCAAGCACTATATATTGAACCTTCAACTTCAAACTTGGGTACCAATTAATGAACACAAGTTTTTGCTATAAAGAACAATTACAAGCAAATTTGGCCTATTATCTTATCTTGTTTTGTGTGCTTCTCATATGTCCATGGAACAATGAAGATTCTTACATATATAGAGTTTTCTTTTACTCCTTACTCAAGTTAAGTTATAAAAGGTAACTATATTGTATGAGAAAACTAACAAAATAAGGAAAACTATTAAAATATATGAAATTTTGGTAATAATCCTTACTTGCTTAGGAATTTAAGTACACTAAAAACTTAACTTAGAAAATATGGTAAGTATAATTCTATCACGACTAGATTAGTTACATAATATTTTACTTTTAAAGAATTACAAAAACTGTAACCTTAAATCCCTGAGTTAACCGAAATACTTGCATGAAATTAATTATGTAATTAAATATCATGCAAAAATAACTTTTAACATTCAAAGTAAAAATTAGAATTAGCCGATACAATAAATTCGTACTAACAATCTCCTCCCTTTTGCTTTTCTAATTTTTAAAAACTTATGTAGCATAAATATGTCAAAAATTTTCAAACAAAAAAAATATATAAGCCCTCATGGTAAAAATATATATAAGCCCTAGTGGTTGAAAATCAATAAAGTATTCAAATACTTTAAAAATTCTAAAGACTCCCCCGAAGATATATTTGCCCCCTAAAAAAGTAAACACATAACAAATAAAATCAGAAAGAGATAGATCCTACTCAACTACTATATTTCTCCCCCTTTTTATAAAGAAGAAAAGCCAGATAAATCCTACATAATAAATCAACAGTATTCTCTAAATCTCAATGATAAAACCAATAATACCATTAAATTCATCTCTACAAAGAATGTTAGTAGCTACCAGCATAGAGATTTTTAAGAGTACCATCCAAAACTCCAAACTTAAATATAATGTAGAAAAAAATCACAAATAATAAAAAACAAAAATTAAAAGTAGCGTTCCAAAACATGAATATGTTTTGAGAATTTCAGAATCTTTTTTTTCTTCAATCGTTCTTTTTCTGTTTCTTGGCCTTCTTTTCCGTCTACTTCTTACTTGGGCTTCCATCAGCTGCTCTTTTCTACTTTTTCTTGTAGTATTTGTTTTAGATGCATCCGTTTTGGGTTCTTTAGATGGACCAACCTTCTTTTACTTATGGGTTTTATATTTTGTCGATGGCATTCAGAATACTCCGTAGGAACAAATTGATATCCCGATATCCCTATTCTTGTATGCAAATGTTTAACCATTCAGCAACAAACAATGAACTATTAAATTGCATAAATGATCAAAAGCATTAAGAAAAGAAATTATAAGCACCTTGGAAACTGATGACTTGTTCTCTTAGTCTGACTATCTAGTCTTCAAGTCTAGATATATCATGCATGAGTTCCTCAAAATTCTACTCTATTAACCCCACTAAAGCATGTGATATCGAGATAGGCTTAATAATTTTTCTGTGGTGTTCCCTTCTTCACAGCTAAATGGGCTCTAACCACTGATCACCATTTCAGTCCTCAATACCCTAGTTTTTCAAATATTGTAGAAAACCCAAGGAAATGATAATTTGCAAGACTTTGATTTCCTAGGACCACATCCAGAAATGCATGCCTTAATAACATCAAACACTTACTTTTTCCCCCAATCAATAGGCATTTTAGTACCTCAGCTAGTACAAAAGCATAGTTTTAAATCTATTCATTTTTGTTTTGTGAGTAAGAAGATCTAGATTTGTCATCGCCAACTTATGCAATAGCTTCTACTTGAGCGTCATGTGTGTGGATGGCAACTAGTTATCTTAGTTGGCCAATTTGCTTCTATAAATTACTTTGCTATTACATTATTTGAGACAGTCTATTTTTCATCATCCTCATCAACCTTAAAGTTTTTTACCCTAAGGCAATTTCTCATATTGTCACGTATAAATTTAACCATCTTTCCCCTCACATAAATTTTGTAAATGGACAATAAAAATCTGTAAATTTTTTGTGTTGGCTAGGAATTCTCTCACCATGGTCTTATTCATACTGACAATCAAATAAGTTTTCCAACTTAAAGAATTTAACAATTTTTTTACACCAATCATTTCAAAATCAGAAGCCATATCCTCATCTCAAAAGTAAATTTACTAAAATTAACATATTTCTTAAACAACCTAGCAACATCCTTGTTATAAAAAGGGTCTTGGGAATGAAAGAACATTTTACTTTATAATTTCAGTAGGCTAAAAATACTCTGGATCATTAGGATGTGTCTTCCCTTGGTCTGACTCGTGTTAGACTAGTTTACTTTATTTTGTGTTTAGTTTAGTATTTCAATTATTTAGTTTGTGTAGATTGACCCTTGCATATATAAAGACATGTGTATTGTTTTATTTGTATTCAATTCATTCTAGGGTTTTTGTTCTTCCTCTCTTCTTGTCTCCTTTCTTTGATTCTTACTGTGGTTTGATACAACTATAAAAACCTCATTGCATTAGATTCTTGACATGGTATCAGAGCGAAATCTATTCTACAATATTTGAAGTGGTTCCGATGACTTATTGGCCAAAACAATTACACCATTTGACTCCAAAAAATCTAGGCCTTCGACTGGTTTGGCGCGTGCCTGTACACGCACCGTCATAGGTAGAGCTCTGTTCTAAAAAGCACACCCATGCGCGAAGTGAAGCCTCCACGCCTCGCTTAGGCTATAAGTGGGGAAAAAAGCAATCAACAATTTTTGTTGACCGCTTAGGCGCTTTTTTTTTTTTTTTACTTTGAAGATATGGTTAAAGTGTCTATTTAAACTTTAAAGCAAAATATAAAGGACCAAGACAATTATTAATTAACCTCAAAGTCTACAAAATTTTCTTTACATATTCACTTGCACAAAGGCCTATTTTATTTATAAGCCCAAATGATGTTGTTTGTTTACAAAACTTTCAATTTGGGACAATTATTTAAACTTAAAACTAAACATAAAGGACCAAGACAATTGTTAATTTGCCTCAAAGTCTACAAAATTTCCTTTACATAGTCACTTGCACAAAGACCCATCTTATTTATAAGCCCCAATCATGTTGTCTTTTTACAAAACTTTCAATGTGGGACAATAAAAAAGTTAAAACAATACTACTAAATTTCTTTTTCAAGTTGGAATTTTTTGGCCAATAAACTTCTTTAAAAATCATCATTATTATATTACTTTTTTAACAATAGTCAAGAACAATTGTTTTAATATATGTAATATTACTAGAATTTGAAACATTGTAAACATTTTTTAAAGAAAAGTATTCGGATTTATAATATGTTTATTGACTCTATTTAAGTTATATGTGAAATGGGTTTTCTTGCTTTTATTTTAAGTGGTAAGTGTTATTTATTTTTGACAATTATATTATTTTTGTAATACTTGATCCTTATAAATGTATAATAAAGAAGAAATTGTCCATCTTTTGCCTTTTGAAAATATCAAACTTGTATTATAAAAGTGTTAAAATTATAAAGTAGATATAATATTTATGATTTTACATTTATTTTCTAATTTAGGATAGATATTTCAAATATTTAATAATTTTAGATTTGTTAAAATAAAAAAAAAATGAAAAATGTTTTTTAACGCTTAAATGCTGCCTAGGTGCACTTAAGCTCGCAAAGCTTAAAGATTGAGGTCGACGCATTTCCACACTACACGCTTTTTAGAACACTGCTCGTGAGACAGCACTATAGTTGCCGATGGAGCACGTGTAGTTTTCTGGCTATCAAAAATTTTGCAATAAGCTCAGAATTTGATTTTCCTATGGTGGTATGCTTTTGTTCGGGTTCAATTTTTTGGTTAGTTTCTCTTGCTCTTCTTTTCTATTATAATGGCTTCATATGATTCTCTTCAGACAATTAGTGTGAGATTGAATGGAAAAAATTATGACTATTGGAGTCACTCTATGAAGCATTTTTTGAAGTATAAAAAGTTGTGGGGTTACGTTAGTGGAACAGTTGAAAAACCCGAAAGTACTGATACAGTTTATGCAACTAAGATAGATAATTGGGACTCGAACAATTCAACAATTATTACTTGGATTAATAATTCAATTGAGTATAGTATTTGTGAGCAATTGGCTGAATATGAAACAACAAAAGAGATGTGAGAACATATACAAAAAGAGTAGACCAAGTCTAATTTTGCTAAGCGCTATTAGTTGGAGATTGATATTTGGGCATTGGAACAAAAGAATATGGGTATTTTATAATTTTATACTGCAATGTCAACTATATAGGATGATTTGGCACTTAAAGAATCTGGAGCGTTGAAAGCATATGAACCATATATTACATATAGAAAAGAGTAGCGGTTTTTTCATGGCACTTCGTAGTGACTTTGAAGCCATTAGAGGTTCTATTCTTCATCGTAATCCCTTAACATCTATTGATTATGTTGTTAGTGAACTTGTAGTTGAGGAAACATGGTTGAAATCTCTTAGTAGGGAGGCAACTCTTCTAAATTCTAGCACCTCAGTTTTGGCTGCACAAAATCAGCGTAAAGGACATCCAAGAGTTCCCAATGATATTTGTAGTTTTTGCAAGGAAAATGGAGATTGGAAGGGTCAATGTCCTAAATTGCTGAAGAAGCTATCAGCAAAGCAAAATTATCAGCAGCAACAGCCATATCACCAGCCATCACAATTTTCTTATCGCCCAATTTTCTCACCAGATCTCAAGTTAGCTGATATGAGTGAGCAGTTTTAGAAGTTCTTAGCCACTCATCCATATACTATGTCTGCCTCTACTCATCTAGGTAACACTTCACCAGGTAACACTTTTACATGGATTTTTGACTCAGGTGTCTCTAGACATATGTTATCTAATTCCACTTTATCTACTTCTTTATCCCTTTCTCAACCCTCTATTTATGCTATGACTGCTCATAGGGCCCCGTTGCCTTTAGCAGATGTTGGTTCTATACATACTTAAATTTGTCTCTTTCAAATGTTCTATGTGTTCCTAATCTTACCTTAAATCTCATTTCTATTGGACAACTATATGACAATGGATATCTAGCTTCGTTTTCTCTACTGTCAGTCATGTTGGTTCTATTACTCCTGCTATTTAGAGTCCTTTTGTTATTTCTTGTCATCTATTCATAACCTCAATAAACCTACTTCCTGTAAAGATGTTGTTCTAGACTAAGGCAATAGGCTATGAATGATGAATTTTCTGCTTTACGAAAGACAGACACTTGGAATTTGGTTCCCTCACCTTCTAGTAAGCGTGTTATTGGATCTCGTTGGGTTTATAAGATTAAGACTAAATTGGATGGTCAGTTGAGTGGTATAAGGCTAGACTAGCAGCTAAAGGGTTTACTTAGCAATATGGTTTAGATTATGAGGATACTTTCACACCAGAGGCAAAGATGACTACTGTTCGCACACTTATTAATAGATCGCTTATGTTCGTCAGTAGAGTCTTTCTTAAATGGATGTTGAAAATGCCTTCTTAAATGGAACCCTTCAAGAACAAGTTTATATGACTCTTCCTCTTGGGGTGTCTTGTATTCTCGGGTATGTGTGAAAACTTAATAAAGCATTTTATGGTGTCAAGCAGGCTTCTCTGCTTGGTTTGAATCTTTTTCTACTGTTGTTTCCTCAAATGGTTTTGTGTCTAGCCACCATGATTCTTCCATGTCCTTTCATTGTACTTCTGCTGGTTGCATTCTTCTTTTGTTATATGTTGGTGAAATCACTGGTGATGATGTTGTTGGAATTGCTGATTTGAAGTGTGAATTGACTCGCTGTTTTGAAATGAAGGATTTAGGTCCTTTATTTTACTTCTTGGGTATTGAGGTTGCTTCTTCTCCTTGCAGATATATGTTGTCTTAATCTAAATATACTACTTATCTCATTAAGCAAACACGTCTTACTGATATTAGGACTACTGGCACTCCTATTGAGATAAATGTTCATTATTCCTCTTCTGACGGTGTCTTTCTAATTGATCCTACTTTCTATCGTATTCTTGTTTGTTCACTTATTCACATTACTATTACATGGCCTGATATTTCTTATGAAGTATATATTGTTAGTCAGTTTGTGTCTGCTCCTACCACTATTCATTGGGCAATTGTGGTTCATATTTTATGTTATCTTCGTGGTACTTGCTTTCAGAGACTTTTCCTTCCTTCCTTCCTTGATCTCTTCTTCTTTGGAGCTTCGTGCATACTTTGATACAAATTGGGCTAGTGATCCTACAGATCACAAGTCTGTTGCTGGGTTTTGTATATTTTTGGTTGATTCTCTTATCTTTTGGAAGAGTAAAAAGCAGTCTGTTGTTTTCTGTTCTTCTACAGAGGCTGAGTACCATGCTATGGCATCCAATACTACTGAAATTGTGTGGTTGTAGTGGTTTCTTGCAGGTATAGGTATTTCACTCTCTTCTCCTACTCCTATGTATTGTGATAATAAAAGTGTAATTCAGATCTCTTATAATTCTTTGTTTTCATTTCTTACGTGACAAACTCTCATTGCTTCTTACTGTAGCATCGTGAGTTTACGGGGGGTATTGGATTAGTTTACTTTATTTTGTGTTTATTTTAGTATTTCAATTATTTAGTTTGTGTAGATTGACTCTTGTATATATAAAGACATGTGTATTCTTTATTTGTATTCAATTCATTCTAGGGTTTTGTTCTCCCTCTCTTCTTATTTCTTTTCTTTGATTCTTATTGTGGTTTGATACAATTAAAAAACCTTATTCTATAAGATTCTTGACAACTTGCTGGGAGATGAGCCATCACTGGATGCATCTTCCTCCACTGGTTCTTCCTTATTAGATTCTAATTTTGACCTTTTTCTAGGTTCCATATTACAGATCTTGTTTGTATCTTCCAGATTGAATTTTCTTTGACTTCTCAACCAATTTTGTTTTCTCTTTTAGATTTAATCTCTTTTCTTCTTCTCTTTTTCATCAAAATTTTCCGATCTCCTATTCACTAGAAAAATCTTCAAAACTTTTTTCCTCCTTAGCCTTATATTCACTCTCCTAGTCACTCTCTTTGTTAGTTCCCAGTTCTGAACAGACATATCCTACTCTGATGCTTCAGTTTTAAATTCTTTAGAATATTCGGATGCCTTTTTTTTCGAATGTAAATATGATATCTCTTGCTCCACTGTTTCCAAAAATTGGAGATTTTGTTTGCTTTTCATCTAAGAATAATTTTTGAACGATTTCAAGTTGTTCTTGCACTCCAATTTCAGGGTTGATCCTTTCTTCAACTTTGTGTTCAACTAGACTAGGGTTTTGAACATCACTAGCAATTTCCTATGTGATCTCTTATAAATTTGGAATTTCCTTATGAACTTCTTCCTGTTGCGTTGGTTGTGACTGATTTTCCTATGGTTCAGCAATCGATTCTGCTCATGGTTCATTACTTTCAACTGATAGAATATGTACTTCTTATTCGACATGTGGAATAGGAATTTCTTGCTGTAGTTGTAGGATTTCATCTTGATGTGCCTCAACTTGATTTTGAGATGGACTGTACACTACCATTGTAGTTAAGGTATCTATCTCTATTAGCTTAACTCTGTTTTCAACTATGGAAGGAAGATTCATCAATTTTTGTAATACTATTACTTCAGAAGATTGAGATGGAGTACCTTGATCCATCATGGCTTTGTTTGAAGCTCATCCTCATATAGATCTACCCTGGACACATCTCCTCTTGCCTTGATTCCTAGTACTCACTATTGTTTTGTAAAGATTTTACAAAAAAAAAAAAAGGACAAGGAACTTTCAAATAATTTTAAAGCTTAGAGAGTAGTTCTTTTTAATCAAAGCACTAACTAGACATCTATGTCATTTTCAAGCGTCTGTCTCACCTAAATAGTGGGGGTTTGGAATCCCTCTACTATTGTTATTAATAAATAAAATAAGGACAACCCATGAGGGGTATAAAACCTGACCTCCAACAGTAGTACAATCAATAAAAACAGTAAATAAAGAGGTACTACTTCTATAACACTAGGCAAATGTAGAAACAATTAAAAAGCAAATCTATAGTATAAGTAAATAAGACACAAAAATGACTAAGCTAAAGACCTTTAACAGATGTAAAGCCATGGTAATCCATCAGTAGAAGCCCGCTAGTCCCTAAGTGTAAGTCATGAGCTTCATACTATGTATAGCTTTATCTTGCCGATCCATCTGAGGTAAGAGCCTTGGCAACCTGATTACCTTTGTGGAAAATGTGCACGAGTATAACCTTGTTGAAGCGAAGCTGCTGCTTAATGTACTGTAGGAATGTATGAATATACAAGAGACCCCCTCCATGTAGAATACAATGAATAGCGACCGAAGAATCAACCTCTACAATAGGTATGAGATACTCAGTGAACGAGCTAGTAAGATACCATAAAAAATGGCGCAAAGCTTAGTTTCCAAAATAACACAATCCTCATAATGAGTAGAGAAGGCATGAAAACATCAGCCCATGTGGTCCCAGATCATGCCACCCTTACCTGTTCTGCCATTGATAATACATCTATTTGTGTTCACCTAATGGGATCCCACTGAAAGTCGCCACCAAAAAACCAAAACATGTGGGGAATGAGGAACATAAATAGTAACCCCAAACCTAGAAGCCAGATCAAAATCTCCTCGCCGGTGTGTCTGCCAAAAGACTACTAATGTAAAGAATAGATATAGTCTGGTATACACGCCAAATGATCCACTGTGATTCAATCTGTACTTCACATCATTTAATGTCGTCCAAAGGAACCAGGAGATAAAAAGTGGCATAATGATGCGAATGTCCACTGAGATTCAATCTATACTTCGCATCATTTCATGTCGTCTATAGGAACTAGATGATAAAAAGTAGTACAGTGATGCGAATGTAATGCTATTGCTGAAAACGAAGCTGAATACGTGTAGATATGGGTAAGGAATTCAAAATAAAGAGGAGAAGTTTCGACATACACCATCAGCTATCACGCTGCCAATGAACGCATGTGGTAGTGACTCCTCCTTAAAACAACACTAACAACGTGAAGGCATCTGCGCATGAATTCACTGTATAATCATGTGATCAACCAGAATAAGGCGTTGCAAGAGGCACCAACAAAAGAAGGACAGAGTCACAGGAATGGTTAGGCTCCAAAAATAGCAATATATTAACTGTCTAACATATCACTGTCTAACCAACTCCCTTGCTGATCGAGCAGTAAATCTGCCATTAGAAGTAGCATGCCACAAGATCTTATCCTGACTTTCAAAATCCAATGGTAGGGCTGCAACTGCATAGCAAGATGGAAAGGTAACACCTATATGAGATTGCCAAAGTCCCAGCCAGTATCATAAATAAAATCATACTTTGACTAAAGTAGGAGAATGAAAAGGCAATTGCAGGGCAAGAGAAGTGTCTCCATCAAGCAATACTTGCCCAGTAAAAACTAAACTAGGTTTGAAATCTCCACAATAGCTCTAAAGTGAATGCATAAACAATATCCTGCAATCTCTTAAAGCCCAAACCACCCTACTCAAGAGATCAACACATTCTTTCCATTATCTCTAATGCATAGGGTGGCTATAATCCTGAGAATCCTAGAGAAATTTACCAAAACTACTCTTCAACCACTTTAAGACAGCCTTAGAGACTGTAAAATCTGAAAAAGAGGAAGTGGTATAGAATAAAGCACTGAGCATTGGAGAGTGATATTGACACCTGGAGAAAGCAATCTACTCGCCCAATCAGAAATCCTGCTACAGACCTTCTGTATCAAATCATCAAAAAAGATCTGTTTGGCACCCTTATATATGTGATAGGAAGCAGGCCATGTTGAAAGCCAGTCTACTGCTCAAATATGTGAATTTGTGCCACAGAAGTCCGCTGTTGCAGAATTAATGACTCTTGCCCTTATTCACCAACTAGCCAGAGGCACCCTCATAATGTTCAATACAAGCCATAATATGCTCAATGCTCCTCCTCTGACCATTAGCGAATATGATAATGTCATCAGCAAAGACAAGATGTGAGACAAAAGTAGGACCCCTAAGCCTGTACTATATAATACTAGGCTAATAAAACTTATAACTGAGTAGACGTGAAAACTAATCAGCACAATAATAAACAAAGTGGGAGAAATAAGATAACCTGACAAAGTCCCCTCGAGGATGGGAAGAATCCAGCCAATTGACCATTAACTAGAACAAAAGATTGGCACTCAGCAATGCACCGCCTGATCCTGTCAACCTAAAGCCGATTAAAACCAAACTACTCTATAAATGAAATCAAGATCCCCAATCATCCTATCGTAGGCCTTAGTCATATCCAAGTTAAGGATATGTTGCCATCCCTAGCCCTTATATCAAGTGTGTAGACCATCTCTTCGGCAGAAGCACGTTATACCAAATAAGGCCTCCTTGAATGAAACCACTCTGCTCATGATAGATGATATGTGTTGAGAATATTGATTTTATTCTTTGATGTGATTTTTTGTTTTGAATTTGGAAATTATGATTTTAGGGTATGTGTTAAATTTGGTAAAGATGAGTTTGTTGTTTAATTATTAGAAATATGAAATTTCTTGGGCTTCTTTGTTAAATATATGCACACATTGTTTGAAAGTTTTCTACACTAAGTATGCATTTCATACAAAGATTAATATTATTGTTTCAAATTAAAATTATAATGCAAATAGATAAATAATTAATAAGTATTGAAGTTTAAATAAATTAAGAAAATCAAATAATAAAAAAAAGTTAGCGTTTGTTGAACTGAAATTTATGTCTGATACCGTTTCAATGGATAAAATCATTTCAAGTCAAAAGAAAAATTCTTTGAGTAAAATTGTGATGTCAATAGCGGAGCGTAAAAACATAGTGTCATGGACAAG
>CAVNYN010271490.1:0-73204 GCA_963692815.1 Nyctanthes arbor-tristis
GTCTCGTCATCCCTTTCTCCAACATTGAATTTTTGTCTTCGGTAGCTATACAATATATATAGAGTCGAGTATTACCTTAAAAGTCTCGTTTGTCAATGCCGGACTTGATGCAAAGCGCAGAAGGCCTGTTCTTAGGGCCCAATAAGTTAGGGGCCCAATGCATGAAGTTTTCATTTTTTTTTTTTTTTTTGGCTATACACTTGTTAACTCAAAATGTGTCATTTACGTCAACTTAACTATACATTTCCATTCTTTATAAGTTTTTTTTTTTTTAATCAATGATATACATATATATTCCTATATAATTTACACCATATTTTTTCTTGATTGTTTTCTCTCTCTTCAATTATCATTTATCATTTTGAAATCTCATCTCCTAAATTCTCTTTATGATTTCTGATTACTTTCTTCTACATTTATCATCTACAAAGAAAATGGGAAGAAATCACATTTCGAATTTGAGCACCATAAATTTTAATAAGTTAGACAAATATTTATTTTCACAATCCAAACCATTCATAAAGGAAAAAAAAAAGTGAAAAAACTCAAACTAAAAAAGAAAAATCAAATTTTAGGGGTTTACTATTATTTCTGGATTGGTGAATTATTGTCTAAACTTATTTTTGTTTAACTTAAATTATTATGTTATTCGGTTAAGATTGAATAATCTGTATAATTGTTTTTTACTCTATTTTTAGCCCATGTTTAAAAAAAATTATATATATATAGTTTCAAAATATATACTACATATACATATATATATATATCTTTCACAATAGAGACCTATTTTTTGAACTTCGTTTGGGCTCCGATGACTACAGGTCTGGCCCTAGTCATTGTATATTATTTAAAAAGTTGGAATTCTCACCGTGCATGAGCTTATAAGTGATAAGCAGAATATATAAGATTAGTATAAGCACAAAGTAAGAAATAAATGTTTGAGGGGTAAGAAAGCAACAAAAGATTCAGAATTCACATACAAAATGAAAATTCACAAAAGTTATAAACTATAAAGATAGTTTAAATTGAACTATATATTTAATTGAGGAGATTAGAATTTAGACTTCTGGGCAGTTGTCTCCTGACCTCAGTTGGGGAAAGGCAAGCTGCAAAAAATCAATAAATAAGTGCATCGATCAGTCCACAAAAAAACTTTTCTAACTAAATTTAAAGTCGAATACATGAATCTAATAATGGGTTAGGGTAACTACCCGAGTCTGAGAGAGGTATCAGAAGCATGAGAAATGGAGATACAGTCCGATGAATTGCTTCGCTCAAAACCAATCCCTGTGCCTTCTGATATCTGCACAACAACATAAAAATTTACTCCAATGTCCTAAAGCCAACTGAATAACGTGGCCCAATAAAAGAAAAACCTGTCCTCTTACTTCCACATGTCCCCGGCCAATTCCAGTATCCAACCATGTCATCTGGTTGGTTCTAGAACTGGGACTGTTTAACTATGCAATGGGAAATTAAATGATCGGGGAACTGATACTCACTTGTGTAGCTTGCTGCTTCAACTTTTCATTTTCTTCCATTAATTTGGATTCCTGCAAGTGAACCCTGTTAGCATGATATATGTGCATATTTCTTGCAATCACCTGCACTACTTAGGTCTGGGCTGAGCCATCAGTGAGAAGATATCACTAATTAATTATTCCAAGACCTGGAAGTCTAACTTTGCCATAAGAACTATAGCCTAAAGGGATCTCAGTGAGACGATTTTATGGAGCATAAGCATATGCAAAAGTTTCTTGTAGAAGGGTTATGGTCTACTTTAATTACACCATGTTAAAGTAAAGTTGAGACTTGCCTTTTTCTTGAGCAAACTGATCTCTCCGAAAAGCTTGGCATTCTTCCAGGTTGCAAGACAAAAAATAAGCTCATTACAGACTGAAAAAAAAAAAACCACAGGTACCAGTTTGCAATAACATAAATATACCTTAGTTTCCAAGACATGACCTAATCCTCCTCGTACCATTTTCTCTAGTTTGATCAATTCATCCATGTCAAGTCCCTGAAGATCTTCTCCCTTGAGTTGCCTATAGTTAATAATGTAATTTTGTAACTCATTCATGCAATGCACCCAAGTCTTGTAACTAAAAATCCTTGATTTACAGACATGTTTTAGTTACATTTACCTTAACTCGCGAGCCTTGTCATCGAGCATCTTGCTGAGAATACCATAGCTATTATTTTCCTGATAAATTATCAAAGTTACAATAAATAAAGCCTAGGCATTAGTTCAAAAATTAAAATCTAGTAGCTACAATTAATACGCACTCAAATTCAGTAAAGATTAATTTGTTTAGAAATAGTAGTGTGATATGATCACCTGAATTTGGAGGGATGGTTGCCCTACATTGTCCGAGTTTTGTGAATGCTCTCTATGCCGTTGGATTAGTTGCATCATGCTACAAAAGAAAAACAAGTCAAAACCTCGTGCAAATCATACATATATATGCAAAAGATCATGGTCGGTCACACAATAACGAACTAATTAGATTAATTGGAGATAATATAATAAAAAAAAATTCAAAAATTTTCTTATTTAATAAGCTAATTATACCATACCATGTAATAATTCTTTAAAATGAAGATTCTTTTATGCACAAATATATAGCCCAAAGATTTTATTACTTAACGTTTTCAATTCTTCTGCTTAAGTGCCAGCACAAGTTTTGATAAATTTATGTGAAGGGGATATTAAAATCAAGTCATAATTAAATGTCACATTTGGAGGGCGAGCTTAATTATACTACATGAGTTAAGTTCAGAACAATTAATATGTTCACAATATAATCACTTACCAAACATAGTTTTTATCGTACTGTCCCACATATTCAACAACATCCGCACCACATGATCTAATTATCGATTTGAGTGATCGCCGATCCTTGTGTTCTTAATTTCCTACACATGATCATTTTCTTTCAATTCTCCAATCTTATGCTGCCCCCATCATCTTCAGAACAAATACATATATCAGTGTACCATTTTCTTCATTATTTGTTTATCTTTTTCTATATCTAGACACACTTTAAGGTGTGTTTAATTGATTTTCATTATAATTTCTTCATCATACCGAGCAAATTATAGTGAAGTAAGATGAGTGAGGAAAATTATAACTGAGTAATTGTCAAATTGATGGTAGAAAAAACAGCCCTTAAATTTATGAATTATTACAATTATTTTCTACCTTATAGTTTCCATTTCTTCAGCTGTACTTGGTAGCTGCTGATCAAAAGGACAGTCTATTTTAAGTCATTTCTATTTTCTACTGTGGTTTTAGCCCAATATTGAACTGATTTAAAAAAAAAAGGAAGAAGCAAATAGTATTAATTTGAAACTCCGGTTTTGTCTAACCCGATCACATATACTCACACACGTGCTGGCGTGCGTGTGTAAGAGAGGATCGAGAAAGAGAACCTTGAGCTGGAATAATGGAAGAGCTTCCCAGTGGCAGAGAAAACAATGAGGGCAATCTCAGCATCACAGAGGGTAGAGAGCTCTTGAGCTTTCTTGAAAACCCCTCTTCTCCTCTTCGAAAACGTCACTTGGCGTGCCGTCAGGTTATCAATCTTCTTGATCTGAATCTTCTGTCTCACCATTTTCACACACTCACTTCTGGACAACACCAAACAGTAAAGACTTTAAATACACAATAAAAAACCCAGATCGACTGAGAAGAAAGACGTGGTATTTTTTTTTTTTTTTTTTTTTTTTTTGATTTTAATGGTGACAACGAGCACAATTGTATACAGAAAGAGAAGCAACCATCTCTTCAAGTACAACACAGAATCTGATCAAACCATAACCGTCCTCCCCAAAAAAGCAATCAAAAATGGAAATCACAGCCAAGGAAGAGATATGGAAAGAGAGATGATTTATCTAATTCTTAGTATGTATATATAAATAGTAAAGAAAGTTGGGAGAGGGAGACAGTTAGAAGAATCATATGGTGTCTTTTTTGACATAAAAATAGAAAATCTCTTAACGTTTTTCTAATTGAAGGGAGAGATGAGAGCAACACCTGTAGAAGAAAACCCTAGAGAGAGAAAGTAGAAGAAAGCATATTTAGCAAACTGAGGTAGTGCAGGAGAACTACCAATAAAGATTGGTTCCAAAATTCCAACTTGCAAAAGGACGTGGAGAGGGCTCCCAACCCACCTTTGTACTTATTTACAATTCCATCCTCAACTACTAAAAATTTGGTTCAATAAGTCCCCAGCTTTTGTATTCAATTGCATTTTTATCCAAATTCATATCTTTGATTTATTAAAATGTTAGAATGTGGCGTCTTTTCAAGAAAATGTTAGAATCCGTTTGAAAACCATCTAAATAGAACCTTATATTATAGTTGAAATTAAATTTGAAACTCGTGTAATGTACAAAAAAATGATATGTCTGTATAATGATAAAAAGATCGGAAGAGCGTTAATTTAAATTTTTATCATTAAGCGCATGTGTATGTGTCACTTTCTTATACTCTTACATGTAAATTTAATTTTTAATTTTGATACTATTCCATTTAAATGGTAGGCAAACGATACCTAATATTTTAATAATGAAATATATGAATTTAGATGAAATTGCAAATGAATGCAAAGTTGGGACCTATTAGTCTAGCTTTAAAGGATGGAGACTAAAGTGTAAATAAACCCTAAGGTTAGGGACCTTTGCTGCCATTAACCTTCTTGAAATTACCTAGGTGGGACGTTGGCTTTCTTCAACCTTGCAATTAGCCACCATACATTTCTATTTCTACCCATCAATAATAGAACGAGCGTGGTCCTGAAATCGTACATCCCGTCACACTCAGTTTCTCCATTCAATTTGGTCTAGTTTGTATCTCAAAATTATCGCTTTTAATATTGTGTACAAAATCCAATAGGAAGGCGTCGAAAATTATGTGAAAGTTTCTTGTGTGAATTTCAGGCACGTGATCGTTAGCTACAAGCTTATATTAGTAAATATCCTACTTCATTAACAATTCATAGATGAAAGCTAAATGATTATATTTCTTTTTCTTTTTAGGGGAAGTGATTATATTTTTTAAATGTCAATAAAAATGAAAACATTCAAATATGCTAATTAATTTTGTCAAACAAAGTATTCTAATTAAATAGATAAATGAATATATTTTCTTTAATACAAGGTGGTGCATGTAACAAGAATCATAACATATTTATAGTCTTCAACAAGAATAAAGGAAATTGTCAACACACATGTGATTTGATAACATTCAAGTGAGCACCACGTACATTTTATTAATTATAGGGCTCATTCATCTCTTATATAATCCCTTTTGTAATATTAAAAAAAATAATAAAGAAATTGATTAGCATTTCTAGTCTTATGTAATAAATAAATTTAAAATGAATATACATATATATATATATATATGCATTTTACAATTTAAAATTTTTAAATAAAATCATTAAAAATAACTAATTAGTACAACAGTTTCATGCGTAACTTTAATTTAAATGAACGTTTCTCGTTAACAAGGTTTGGAGTTGGGACCATTGACCAGTTGATGTAGGGTCGAAGGTACAAGCAATTGTGACTGAAAATGAATGGACAAATTATTAAGGTTCAAGTTGGAGGAGCGGCGTTCTGTCTTTTTCTTTCTTAAAAAATCAAATTATCCTCACACAACGCACGTTTTATGAATTTAAAAATAAAAAAACAAAAGAAAAAATAGCAACTCACAGTTAAAAGATTTTACCTTAACAACTGCTTGTCTGTAACTAGCCTAGGCAATCAAATTGATATACGGAGTCAAGAAATTAACATGAACTTCATAAGAAAATCCACATTGGTAGTGTTAAACTATGTTGACAGTGAAATTGTTAGTTAACAATTCAAAAAAATAACTATATTGATAATGTTAAAGAAATTATTAAAAGAGTCTCATTTGATTAGTTATTAACTTTGTTGTTAATTTCAATAATAATTTTAACATTGTGTTAAAATTTAATACTTTTGAAAAATTCTTTATTTACTTTGACCAATAACTTTTGACAATAATGGAGCCCACTTAGACTTAATTGGATTTTAGTGATTTTGTTTAACATATCCAATGTGACACGTCAATAGTTATTAAATTTAACTTTCATATGTGTCATTTAACAACTTTTTTAAAATAAATTTTTTACTTATGTGAATAGTTAAATTTAAAAATACCAATGTAGATGCTCTAAAGTGCCCGACCCAAAACTCTAGCTACCATATAGCCAACCCGCAAGACAATCCGCATTACCTTTGAACACTTTTAAGGACCCAATGATGTAATTATCCATAGAAATCACGATACAAAAACTGTTATAAAGAATGCAGTTGTAAAATATGAAAAATCACTAGCTAGTAGTTTTTCTTTTTTTTTTTAAACCACTGCGGTCTCCATGATATGGAGGGCGCATGGTTTTTATAGAAAATTAAAACTGGTCCAATAACAAATAGATTGTTGACTAATGCAGCTTAGACTTCTTATTGAGAAACATAATGGGATTGGGGTATCATGCAATATCAATATCTTCTTTTGTTTCCCCCTAATCATCACAATTCACCAGATTGGAGATATCTTCACTTGACACATTGTTATTATTGTTTTTATTGTTGTCATTGTTAATGTTATTATTATGGATGTGTTTGATAATTTTTAAACTTCTAGCGGTATTCATTTTTATCCATTTTATTATGCTTGTACATAAATTTTTTTTTTTTTTTTTTGGGGAAGCAATCCGACTCAAAATCCAAACCAAAGTTACAATTTATTGATATGAAAAGGCATGCTTGTACAGAAGTTAATCATAAGTTTTGGCGACTTAAGAGTGGGCTAGAATCTCTTTGTGCTACCAATTAAATGAAATATATATATATATATATTCAATTAAATGAAATATATACGTATTATAATTTGATGGGAAAAAAAATAGGCTACAAGTATGTGTTATGTTGAAGATATTAAACAAGAGCAATGTACAAAAAGTTCAGTTTTCAAATTGAAATTAATTGTATTCTTTTTAGAATCAAAAAATAAAAAAAAAATCGAGAAGAACCAAATCCAAACCGTGAAAAGTTTTTAGTTGGGATTCCTCGTCCCAATTTGGCAATTTGTACTAAAACACTGTGAAAAATGATTCTCAAAAATCACACTTAAGTCTTAACCGTACGAATGGGCAGGTCGCCTCGCTGTAAGAAATTATGACGCCCTTGTACCTCCATGTCGATTCTGCTCCCCACTCTTTGCCCTTCTTTGTTATTTTTCAGAGGAAAATGTACTTTTCTAAATTTATTTTTTTTTCTTTTTTGAACTTTATGTACTTGTCTAAATTAGACACATTAATAAACTTTGTTATGCAAATGTCATTTTCAAATTCTTTTGGACTATAATGCCCCAATAAAAAATTGCATATCCTTGCACAAGCACAAGTGACGTGGGTATTTTTCCACCTTTTAGGAGATGTTCAGTTTTTTTTGTTTCGATCCTCATTTGAAATTGTCCATAGAGGTCATATGGAATGCCATACTTTTAACTTTTTATTGAAATATAACTATCGAGAACTACCGCCAATAACTATCAAAATATACGGATTAACTATATAGAATGCTCAATGCATGCACTTTGATAATTGTTGAGAACTACTATGATTAATTGTCGAGAATAACGCACATAACTTTAGAGAAATACGGATAAATTGTCTGGAATACGGATAAATGTTCCCTTTGGTTCTCTTTTTTACCCGGTGGTCATTACCCATTGTGGATTAAGAATGACTTGCGTACAAGTATAATGTTGTAGACTTTTTCAAAAATTATATACCATATTTGAAGGAAGAGTGGTTATATTGACACCACACTTTTTACTAATCACACCACATCTTATTTACTTTAAATGCCTCTAATCTTTACTAATTGTCACATTTATCTCCACAACTTTTCTTTTGTCTTTTTTTCAATCTCCAATTAATTATCACATATTATTTTTTATAACTTCTTTCTATATAACATTTCATTGTAAAAGAGTTCTAAATATTAAAAAATGGGTAAAAAATTATAAAGAAAATCAAAAGGTACATGTATTCTCATTAGTTTAAAGTAGATTAATAAGATTTTTTAACAATAAAAGTTATCAAGAGAATATTTGTTTATTAATAGAAAGTTTTTGGTAAAAATGCAATAAACATAAAAAAGTTTTGATACAAATATAATGAAAATACAGTCTAAGGATATTTGTTAATGTGGTGTGATTAGCAGAAAGTGTAGTGTCGATATAGTTTCCCTTCAAGGAAAGAAGAAAGAACAGGAAAAGGGCAAGAATGTAATTTTACTCAGTCATTTTTGTACAAGTTTTGGAATGGACCATATCTGAACAGCATTTTTAAAGTTTGCCGTATTAGAAATTCCCCTATTTTTTATCTATATATTTATTTGGATTTATTTCTATTTTGGAATATAAATACATTTTCTTATGAAAATCAATAATTGATATCTACATATGTCTATGTATGTGTGTGTTATTTTGACCATATTTTATTTTATTTTATTTTAAAATAGCATCATTTTTCAAACGGGAATTTCAGAACGTCCATTTTCAATTCAACTTTTTACCTTAAATCTCCATTATAAGTAATCCATGCAAGCAAGAACAATAATGTTCGTATCCTGTATTCATTTCAAGTAAATAATTATGACAATTGTTGAAGTCAAATTTTGTGAGCTTCCAAATCGGCAAGACAAGTTGATACGTCGGTGCTAATGAGCGATAGAAAGAAATGAAATTGAGATCGAATACTCAATTCAGGAATTGTATACATTCTTTCTCTAGGAAATATATTTTGCCGAAAGTTGAATCCCCTTGTGCGCTCTTTGTAGACTTGAATGAGGAATGGCCCTTTTCACTATAGGAGGTAAGACAAGTCTTTGAATGTTTGACTTCCAATTCTAGGTCTGAACTATGACAAGACGAGTTAAAAGTAAAATTCAAATGAGTTAAAAAGTACAAGCCAAGTTTACTTCCTAGTATGATGTTAGCGAACAACTAACTTAACTGTGAACTACTCGTAACTGTTTGTTACTACATCTCTGAATAGTTGAGGTAAAGAGGGATGACAAGTTCCATTTGGGCTTGACTCAGATCACATGGTCCTAGATGACCAGCCAAATTGGTTGGAGTTGACTTACTAGCTCAGATTGGTTGGTCCTGGGAGAAAAACTGGATGTTATACTTGGGGACTCGAGGTCGGCTATTCCCCCATGGGTTTTATGTTCAACAACTCATGCCGTCAGACCAGTATAACAACAATTGTAGTAGTTTTATGGCACTTTCAGGAGGTGTCGTCCTATAAGTGCTAGAAAATTTTCAACGGCAACCAATATATGTAACATAGTATTCCAACGAAAAATAATCTCCAGAGTTGATTCTTTTACTTCGAATATTAGTCAACCAAACCATATATGAGAACCTACGGATGTCGTAGTTTTCCTCAATCTGAAAAGTCCACACACGAACCCAATTATCATGCTATGTTATCGGAATCATGTATGCCTAACTGTCAATTATAAATAGCTAAGTCATGAAATTATATGTGGTTTCATATATGTGACTATTTTTATTAGTTGTCAAATTCCCTTATATGTGGCTTCGCAGACAATGAACTCTTACGAGTCCACTTGTTACAACAGAGAGAGAGAGAGAGAGAGAGATTGGCATCTCTTGCTCCTAGCCGATTTGGATCTTCCTATCTAACCTTATGTTAGTTTCTTAATTCTATTCCGGAATAGAAATATAGTGATTGGAAATAAGTAGTGTTACCTTTTAAAATACTTCTAAGGCAAAAAAATTTATTATTATGCAATCACGAGGACAATGTATCTTTCCCCAATGTTAATGTGACACACCACCATTTACTATCTAAAAGGGACTCATTTATTTTGTAATAAATGGTGGCATGCTACATTAATATGAGGGTAAGATAAGTTGCTCCATGATTGAGAGTCAAGGTTTGCAATAACCCAGTCACTCAAATGACAATTTTTTTTAGAGTTGATTTTCGAGAGCTTTATGAAAAAATAATTTATTGAAAGATGATTTTTTGTTGGTAAGTGTGAAATATGTTTTATGAAGAGTGTGTGATTAGTATTAAAATTTGACTTCGACTTCCCCTTTAAAAAAATTCACGTTGACTACCTTTTTTATTTATATTGCTAAATAAAAAACCTCACACCACATCAATAAGAAGGATTCTTTGCATAAAAACCACTATTGTAATAAGGATTTTGAAAATTACCTTTTAACTGAAAACTAATTGCAAAAGCACCATTTCTTATTGTGAAAGTATCATAAACCAGTTTGAATTAAAATTTAATTCTTTATTAATTTTATTATTATTAATTATTATTTTGTTATAAATTATAATAAAAGATAATAACAATAATTAAAAGTAGTAATCTTTGAATAAAAAAAACAGTTGTCATCACTTCCATTGCCGCTGCCACCACCGTTTTCAACCATCAACCACTAACTTCAACCACCGGCAACCACCACAAACGTTGCCACTTAGTAAAACTAGAAAAAAATGGAAAAAAAAAAAGAAAGAAAAAAGGAAAAAAAAAGAAAATCAATAAAATAATAATGTTACCAAAAAATGTAGGGAAAAATTCATTTTAACAAATTTTTTCACACGAACAAAAATCATGTTAACAATCAAATTTACCATTAGAAATATAGTAACAAAACAACCAAAAAATGGTAACAAAAACAATTAAAAAAAATCAAACGAAAAATGGTAACGTCACCAATAAATGGTAATAAAAGAAACCAAAAAAAAAAAACATCACTAGTAAATGGTAACACATAACCAAAAGAAAAAAAATGATAACATAATTAGTAAATGATAACAAAACAAACAAAAAAAAAGGAAAAAAAAAGAGAGAAATCTGTAATACTGGAAAATGGTAACATACCGGAAAATACTAATACACTGGAGATTGGAGAGATAATTGAAATTTAAGAAAATAAAAGAAAAAATAGAAGGAAACATCCCCAAGGAGCCGTGAAAAGATTCCCCAAAAAAAAAAGGAAAGAAATTGAAATTAAAAAAAATAAAAAACAAAATGTCACGTTAACAAGTTTCACGAGACAAAAAATCGCTTGAAAACACCAAAAGAGTGTTAACAAGTTCATGTTAACAAGTTTCACGCAATGTCACTCCCACATCCACCAACTCTTCTATAGTCATATACAATGGTTCTCCGCTGCCTTAGGCACTTCTGGTTGTTAACACTAAAAGTTGTGGTTATGAATGGCAACGGGGGCGGGTATGCCTTTCCCCGTGCCCCAACCCGCCCCCGTTAAGGAAATCCCTGCTTCATACCTGACTCAATTGGTTACGGGGCGGGGAAGATTCGGGGCGGGTACGAAAAAATTACTCGTCGCCCGTTCCATTAAAGAAAAAATCTTTTAAAAAAAAAAGAACGGCGTGGTGAGGCAGCGGCGACTTTGGGATTTGGTGGACTAGTGAAGACTTGAAGTTAAAGGGTTCGAGTTGGACAGAGACAGAGATGAGAGGAGGGGAGTTGACTTAGGGAAATGGTTTGGTTTGGTTTGTTTTTGAATTAGTTTTTTTTTTTATTTTAAGAAAACTCAAATTTTGAATGAATTATTTATTAAGGTTAGTTAAAAATTCAACAAAAAGGGTACTAGTTGGGATGGTTAATGTTTATTGTTTCCATCTTGAGTATCTGAAATTAAACCCTCACCAACTCAATATTTAGGTTTAATTTTTTTCAAAAAAAATTAAATTGGGAATCGGGTCGGGGCGGTCAGTACCTAACCCAGACCCGACAAGACTTCAGGGCGAAACCTTTCACCCCGTACCTATCCTAATACTAAACGGGAGTAGGTAATACCTACCCCGTTTGGGGTGGGTACCCGCGGGTATCAGATAATACCCATCCTATTGTCATTCCTAGTTGTGGTAACAAACCGATAAAAATTCATGGTAGCATAATGAATCTAAAAATTGAAATCAATTGTTGAGATATGAATTTTCATATCCATAGTCTGGTTGGAACAAAAAATTCATCACAAATAAGCATCCACTACCGCCTCATTGGAAAACTAGCAAAGACTCCAATTTGAAAATTCTAGGAGACTACAAAATACTCAAGATCGAACTATGCATGGAAAAACGGGGAAAACTACTTTTACAATCAAGGCAATGTTGAACACTTCAAGCCCCGGATCCGACGAAGCCAAATATGTTTCCAACCATAAGATATAAGGTTTAGGTATCTTGAGGAATGGAAAATGGTTGTGCAGATTGATGGTGGAGTTATGCAGATTAATGGTGGAATATGGACAAAGGGTTTGAGCATAATGAGGAATATGGAAATAGTGCATGTTGGTGGCGGTTTTGATTGATGGCGGTGGATGTGGCTGTCGACGATGGGAGTGGTGTAGATGGTGGATGGTGGCGGGGATGATTGGAAAATATGTTTAGGACTGATGACAAGTGTGATTATATAATAATTCGATTTTTTTATAATAATTAATAAGTTTAAATTTAATATGAATAATTATTTGTTTATTTTAAGTAATTTAAGAAAATTAAGTAATAAATAAAGGTGAAAATGAGGTATATTTATAATGAATAGGTGCATAAACGCAATTAATTTTGATTAGAGGTATAAAATTAAATAACAAATAAGCTAGATTTGGTATCTAATAAACTATAATGTTATGCAGTATCAGTGGTGCTGGCACCAGTCTAGGTGGCATTTCGTAACATCTCGCAAAATTTTAAGTAATATAATTGTTATTTTGACAATGATTGGATAACTGCTTAAATTGCATCGTAAGATTTCAATATTATTACCCAATTAAACGTCCAAAAGTAGAATGTGACAGTATAATAATTGCAAAATTGCAAGTTTGTCATTCAATTGAATGACAAAAATTGAAATATGACAATTTGATTGTATTTTAATTGTTACTCAAATGAATGTTAGGAATCAGAACATGGTCATTAGTAACATGATTGATATTTGGAGAATGGATTGGAATTAGAAAGTAACTATTAACATTGTATTGATAATAATTAACTAATCGCATCAGGTTGTCTTATTAAATAACGACATAAGTTTGTATTAATACGTCACAAGATTCAAAAATTGTTACTCAAATAAATTTCTAAATTTAAAATACGGCTATTAGTTAGTATGATCCAAAATATAATCGCAAGAAAATGACTAAGGATTTGTCATGCAATAATTGTCAACACTTGTCATTTTTCTAAATATAAGAAACTTGCTACTTTTGCCAAGTTTAGTGCATGTGCTATTTGTGTAATTAATAAAAGGTGATAATTGTGCCAAGTGTTAAGACACTTGGTAATTTTGTAAATTGTGGAATTCAAATGATAATTAAAAACACTTAAATCTAAGCAAGTATAAAAAGGGAAATAAATCAAAGCATTTTTCATCAAGGCTCCACCGGCCCTCCATCCCTACAAATATATATATATAAATTGTTTCCCATTTATAGCATAGTATAGTATAAGAAAGTGAATAAAAATCTAGTACTTAAATGCTTTGGTGTAAATTGAAGATACAAGTAAAGAGTTAACTTTTGGGGAAATCAAATTAAAAGGTGAGTAACTATAATACTTTGATTCCCTTTCTACATGCATAAAGTTTTTGATAAGACAAGCGTTTATTTTGATTAATGATTTCCATGAGACAAACATGGATTTTGATACATTATTATTGAAAAAAAGATTGGTTAATTGCATTTGTATCGCTAATTATTGCTCTACCCGTTTTGTATTGAATTGCTTTGAATTGTTTCCTGTATTATGACCTATTCAATGATCCTGAGATAGGGAAAATTAGTGTGGTGCTTGCTTTGAATTGAAACTTTGGTAAGGGTCAGCCGGGATTCATTGTGGATCCACTTAATGGTACGTGGCTATGGTTGAATTGATTGAATTAATATGATATTGTGCGCACTACGGGTAGTAGTTTAACTAGTGATATGATCCTTTTGTGCATTGAAAATCTTTGTACATACAATAACTTTCTTAAAAAATGAATTTTACAAGTGAAAGCGGGATCAAAGAGTTGTGTTACTCACTGAATATTTCGTACTTACTCCTCCTTTACTACAATTTTTGTAGATAATTGAAGATATGATATTGAAAAAGTAAGGCAAGTCATAAGTTAGAACATGCTCGCGAAGAGGAGTAGAGCTGTGCATGTAGTGAAAACCTGTCTTTGAATTGAATACGAAAACAATTATGAATTTAATACCCTTTTGTATTAATGAGTATGCTCACCTCTCTATAAATGTATTTCGAGTAATTGGAAATTTACCTTTTAGTATGATAGCTTTCCACTTATTTGTCTTAATTAGATTAATTTTACTTGCTTTGATAATCAATAAAATATTTCTATTCAGACAATTTGTTGTATTCTTTGCATTTTATTGAAAATCTAGTTTCAATAATTCTTTAAACTTTGACAACTTACTAATTTAAGAAATTAACTTTATAGATTGTTAACTTGCTAGTTTAAGTAACAAGCTTTATTTTGTTAAACTATACAATGTAAATATACTTTGTTTGTTTTGTACGTCCCGTTCCCACTATTTGTATTAAAGTTTCATCTACATAATTTGTTAATCAATATAAGATACTCGAAAATATTGTAAAATTAGCGGGCGTCACACATTTAATGTGACATTAAATGATAAGTGAAAATAAATAAATAAATAAATAAATAACTAGTCTTAGTGTCTTGCGTCTGGTCTATACATGCATCTTGTTTATAAATAAATCCAATATGACACTATGGTTTATACAACTAGTAGTTTTTCTGTCTTTTTCTTCTTTTTCCCCCCTTATTTGAAGGGAGTATTTTTATTTTCTTGAAAATTCACATACTAACTACGTTAAATTTTACGTCTTTATAAAATTCAGAATTCTAAAAATCTTTGCCAGTCCAATTTCAAGCTCTCTGGATGCATTTGTCACATATAAGAAATGCCACAAGTACTACTACATGTACTACTATTTCTACAGATAAGATACTTGGCACAAATCTATGAATTCCTACAATTTGATAATAATGAATTAACATATTGGTGCAAAATTTTTAGATTAAATGAGTTTAACATACTATTAAATAGTTAAGTATGTTGTGTTCAAATCCATACACCACCTAAATGAAATATGCACCTAGATTTCATTATAAAAAATAAATAATGTAGGGGCATTTTGAAGAGGATAACAAATGAGAGTAGACTGATTGTCAAACTTTATCCATAGTGTTTGGTCACGAAAATCTTTATTTTATTTATTCTCTATTATTATTATTATTATTATCATTATTATTATTATTATTATTATTATTATTATTATCCAATAATGGATAAGAAGGAACAAAGTAACATAAGAAATGTACCGATCAATGTGTTTAAATGGAAACTTCATCGCCTCAAATGGTCCTCAAATTTTCTATTTCTTTCTCAACTCAATCCGAAGTATCCACCACCACTAAGAATGGCTTATCGAAGCACAGGCATATGCAGGGAGAGAAGAAGGCTTCTTAAGGTACCAGAGATCGAAAACGTTATTATTATATTTAATTTAATTGTAATAAGTTGATACTTATCTTTTTTATGTTATGTCAAATAAATTTGAAAATATTATTGTCTTTTATTAATAAATTTCAAATGCTTGTTAATTACTGCTTAAAAGTACTTGTCAAAGACATGGATGCATTTCGGTTTCGTCAATTTTATTAATAGTAAACATGGACAATGAAGTAAGTATAAACTTACCATTATTTTTTTTAAAGAATTTAAAATGTTTGTTTAGGAAATTAGAATTGAAATAGGAAGTTAAAGTTTGCTATATTGCGAGAACGAAAGTAAGGTTAGTTTGATATGGGTTTATCAACCGTTTTGAATGGAATTAATACCGTTTACTATTGAAAATTTAGCCCATTCACGAGAGCTCTCTAACCTAACCCGCATTCATGCAATCTGATTTTTTTCTTTTTTTCTAGTTAATTTCGTAATATTTACCGTAGCCGTTCTTGAAGCAAAAAGCCGTTCGAAAATCAAAGAATCTTGAGTGCTTTACCTCGATTTTATCGCGAACCCGTCTGTTTTGCTGAAATGAAAGAGCGTTGGGTTCTCCGTCTTTCCTGGACAAGTACAGGTGTCCACTGATCCAACCACCAATTTTTAGAAATATTATTTTTGTTCGAATCAGTTCTTATACTATATATATATGAGATATGAGATTCCAACTCTTTTCTTGATTCACGGCCCAAGAGTAGCCAAATACCCTCCAGCTTCTTCAAGTGCTAGAAAGATTTCTCCGATGTCTCAGGCAGTCTTTAAATTCTCCTTTCCATCTGTTTCCTCATCAATGGACATAGAGAAGTCTCCTGCTAAATCCGTATCCGTAATGTCTTTATCTCTATTTATGGCGTTATGGGCGAAAGCATTTTGTATTGGGTTTATTGAGATTGACTTATTTTTTGTTTCTTGGACCAGATATTTGGTTCCCAGTTGAAATCTCGAGAAATTGAGCAGACCCAGTTGAGACTTCTGGATTCTTTCAAGTAAGTCTCTGGAAGTCGTTATTATCCTAATTTAAATCAAATCTTTGGTTAGTTAATTGTGTCATTTTTTTCATCTGCTGCTAATTTATTTGAGTTGAGCGTGTTAGAGGAATTACAAGAAAATGAAGGTTAATGTTCATATTTAGCCAGCTAATTTTCTTTAGTTAAAACTCTTCTTTTCGCCGGGTAAGAGACAGTTAATATGAATAATGGCAATTGTTATAAAAAGAATGTGTCCTGAAATCCTACCCAATTTGTGAATTAATAGCATATAATCCATGTGTGGAAGATTCTTTCTTGATGGTATGTGCCAAAAAGGTTTGGGCTTGATCCGCCGAAAATTGGTGTCTGATCTGGCGTTTGGCATATTCTCAAGAGCTTAAGAATTTGGGATCTAACAGTAAGCCCGAATAGGAAAGCCTTTAGGAGTCAAAATGGTAAATTGAGGTAACTGACGATCCTGTAGTAATTTACGCGGGTCTGAAAGGGGATGTATAAATTAAACATAAGCCATGCTCAAAATCTTGAATACACTGATTTGGTTTTGAGTAGGAATTATGCATCTTGAGAAGAGCACGGCAGTGAAAGGAATTCCTAAACTTACCTGCAAGTCTCTGACCATGTAGCTCAAACCATGCATTTCTTCTTGTATACACTTATAGGGTCCTATTTCAGGTGTCAGGTATGTTTGTACAGGTCTCTTACATTAATATACTCCTGTTTAGGACTTCATTTTCATTTGTAGGATGGAAATCATCTATGCCTGATTCTGCTTCATTTTTCGTCCCTATAGCTTTCCACTCATCTAAGTATATAGTGTTTCCTGTAACGAAGTAGATATAGTCAATAAATCTCTTGAGATTCCCCTATTTCTTGCATCATATTCTTCTGATTTATTGTTTGATGCTGGTTTATAGGACATACTTACATTTTAAGATTAGAGACTTCCATGCAACACTCGAGATTGACTGCGAGAGATAAGCATGCCTTTATTTTGATTTAAGTTATACAACTACATGATATTGGGTGGTACACTAACAATCGTTTTTCTACGCTACACAATTGCTTACGACGCTCTTCCGATCTTATCAATGCAGCAAAACACCAATTTTGAGACTGAAAGCCTTAAGGGAATCTCCAGGCTTAACTCCGGAGGTAACGGATAGCCAGCAGAAGAGCATTGCAACCATTGAGAAGGATTCTAATGCTTTCGGGGAGATGAGACATCGATTTCTACGTTTCAAGAAGGATAAATACTTGTAAGGATCATGTAACGTTTCAAGAAGGATAAATACTTGTAAGGATCATGTAACCTCTATATTTTGTAAAGATCTTCTCCTGACTTATCTTTATTATATTGATTTTACAGGGAAAATTTAGAACATTATCAAAATCTTGCCAAAGAACAATCACCTAAGGTAACAAATGTGTCTCTTAAATTTCAATATTGGAGCAGAAGCTGGCTGATGCTGACATTTTCCAGAACAGTTAATGGTGATTGCTTGTGCAGACTCACGAGTTTGTCCCTCAAGCATCCTAGGATTTCAACCAGGAGAAGCCTTTGTGGTACGGAATGTGGCAAACCTGGTGCCCCCACGTGAGGTATTTTTCTTTTATTGGGCTCATTTCCCCACGTGTTTTTAAGTTGATAAGCACAATACTTGCATAACACAAATTAAAAAGGATATTTGGGTTTTTGGATGTGAAACCTAATAGTACAACCCTATATTCTTCTGATGCAGAATGGACCTACAGAAACAAACGCTGCCCTTGAATTTGCTGTGACTTCTCTCGAAGTAAGTAAAATTATCTGCGTACCCTAAATGCAGCAATTCTTCTTCTTCTTCTATTAAAAAGAAAATTATTAATTAGCATAACAAATATGATTTTTACTGCCATCAGTTTACGAGGAATCAGCCAAAGTAGTATGTATTTTATAAAAGAATGAATGAATGGCAATGTTATGAAACTTGTTCAGGGCATTTGGGCGTACAAATTCATAAAAATGTGAAAGTGTTTGGAAACGATGTTAATCTACATTCTGCAATGAAAACTAACATGTAAAAGCCAAACTGTTACAAGCATAAAATTTCTCAAATTGAAGGAAATTTATTCCTAACCCCTAGGCAAAAGCTTTATGCCAATGGATAAGCGCCTTTGAGTTCAAATGGATGCAGACTTCGGGATCCTTCTTGCGCTAGTAGTTTTGACCTTTTTTATATCGACCTTTTTTATATCTTAGCACAAAATATCTCCTCCATTCTGTGAAAACTTGGTAACTATATTGTCTGCAGGTGGAAAATATACTTGTTGTCGGCCACAGCTGCTGCGGTGGGATCCGTGCCTTAATGAGTATGCAAGATGAAGTAAATTCAAGGTCCTATTTTCTCTTCTTCATTGATGCGTGACCCGTCTTTCCTTCATTCTCTGTAGATTTCTTTATGGTTCTCACTAACCTGATATTTTGCAGTAGCTTCATTAAAAGCTGGGTAAGAGTTGGAAAGACTGCTAGGTCGAGAACAAAGGCTGTTGCTTCAGACCTTGACTTTGATCAGCAGTGCAGGCACTGTGAGAAGGTGAGTTCCATGTTTCCGTGAGAGTTTTATCCCCGTGTTTCCGTGAGAGTTTTAGCCTTTAACAATACTACATGCAACAACGTATTCTGGATTTCATGCATCACGTGGTAGCTCAGTTTCTAAGCTTTTCTCATCCTATTCCTTTGAAAAAATATCTGTTTTCAATCGGAGACCTCTATTCTTATGTATCACAGTGTATAATTTACGGCAAAAGAAAGATGCAAGGCAATTCTACCGTTTCTCATGTTTGACTGTAACACGTGTTAATCAGGCTTTGGTTTAGGTTGCACTCTTTGCTGCTCACTGGATGGAGAATAGGAACAGAAATAACAAATATTGTATAATTACAGTTCTCTTTATCGGTTTGATACTAATGCTAGATCGTTTTCCATTTCCCAGGAATCAATCAACAGGTCCTTGTTGAACTTACTAACCTATCCGTGGATAGCAGAACGGGTGGAAAAGGGGATGCTTTCACTTCATGGTGGCTACTATGACTTTGCTGATTGTACATTTGAAAAATGGACACTTGATTGCAGCGGTCCCAGATCAAAGGTTGATAGTGGATTCTCCATCAAAAATCGGGAATTTTGGTCCTGAGGGTTGTTTCTTGATCTTTTAAAGGTGTTCATGTGAATTTGATTGTCTGTTGTGTGTAAAATAAAAAAACTTTCTCTCTCTCTCTCTCTCTCTCAAGAAACTCATTTGTCTTGTTGTAATTCTTTGACCAAACTATAGATGCTGCTGGAGAATTCAATGGCCTTATGTACTTGCTATTTTACACTCAGTGTATACAACCCGGGAAAATTTCCCGGGATCCTTAAATGTACTTGGATCCTGAACCAATTCTTTGTTGCATTTGAGTTCTTAACTTTTTCAATTTTTAGGCAGTTTATCGCCTGGGTCGGAAGCCATGTGTAATACATTACAAGCTTACTAATCATAAGTATTTGAGGGGGCATGATCATGAGGTCCTACGTAAAACGGTAAAAAGGTAATAAATTAAAAGCATAATAATAAAAGAGAAAAAGAAGTACAAGAATATGCAAGATTTCTACAGGTTTGTGTTAATGTGAAATTACATTCTATTTTCAGCCATTGCAAGGGATGAGCCATATATACTAGTATACCGCTGTGCTGTGGATGTCGACCGATTGAAGTGCAGGAAGAAAAGGAGAACACAAGAAGGTTGGAATGGAAGAGAAAAGGAAGGAAGAAGCTGATGACGGATAGACAACCATGTGTGGGTTTTTTGGGCCAGTGGAAGAGAATCCTCCCTTTTGTCGGCAATAATGACTCCAATATCAGTTTTTTAGTTAGACGACTTCTGAGATTAAGGACAATCTATATGAGTCTTGTTATTTGTAGAGAAGTCTTTATGAAATTTTTTATAAATTGGGGTAAATTTATCTTCTTATCCCATATTATATTTTCCCTAGTCACACGATACAGAATGATAAGATGGTCTAATGTCTCTGCTTGTAAAGTTTATAATGTCTATATGAATAATTTCAAGTGTGTGGTTCAAGTAATGATTATGGATGGGAAGTGGAACTAATAAACAAAATTTTCGTAACCACACTCCTTGTAGTCCTTGCTGTGGGTCAAATTTGTCCATTTATAAGTAAATGTTCAAAAGATTGAAGCCTGCACTGTCAATCAAGCTTAATCAACATTTATCTGTAATATCTTGCTGTAATCTGCTCCCTCAATGGCTCTTTCTCGTCTAGCTCTTTTGGTTGTTATGGCAATTATCACTCTTTTGTTGACTGATGACTGCAAAACAGTTGAAGCCTTGCGCCACCTTCTTGAGGTAGACCTGCCTGAGATTCCCAAGCTGGAATTGCCACCATTGCCGGAAATCCCAACTTTGCCAAAACCAGAATTGCCATCTCTGCCGATACCTGAGTTCCCAAGCTTGCCAAAGCCAGAATTGCCAGAAATCCTTAACCTGCCAGAACCAGTGTTTCCTACCATTCCGGAAACTCATCCAGTCACTAACCCTTGAAGAACTGTGTGCTCCTACAACGTGTTTCACAGTTTTATGAATGGTGCTTGTTGGAAGAGGCCTAAGTTTACTACGAATTTCTATCATATGGAGAACTACTGTATGTCTGTATCTCTGTGACGAAGGATGATTTCATTATCAATATGTGTGTGTAGTAAGTAACTCATTTTGTATTGAAGTTAATGAATTTTCTGGTTTTCATCTTTCCAATCTGCCACTCTTAATTTCTTTTTCACCAACTTTTTCAATTTGACTTTTTGACACATTTTCCCTCAGAAACGATTGTTCTATCTCGGCATTTGGGTGCAATTGACAGGGAGAAACTAATGTATTAAAATTTCTTTTCTGTTTTTTAGTCTCTAGTGGAATGTGACTTCAGAAAGATATCAAAATGAATTCATTGTACAAACAAGACCACATGAACTCAGAATTGTGACACATGAAAGAATTGTGACAAGGAGAATCTGTGTGTAACGTGTAAACATTTTCCTACAAGATTTGTTTGTTCTCTTGGCCTATTCCCAGCAATCGAGCTTGCTAGGTGGAAATTGCATCGTTGAATTTCATTGAAAACAACCGGAAAACAGTAAGCACATATGTGTGTGCTTTTACTGTATCATACAAATAATAAAGAAAATATAATATCAAGTCAGAATCTTCACCAGATCTTCTGCAGGATTGAGCTATCCCAGTATTGTTCTGATTTTAGTGTTGGAGCCTGGATAGCAGAATCAATCATTTTATTTTATTTTATTTCTTTTCAGATTTCAAAGACAAGGATCAGGCAGGGGATGCACTGGCAGATTCCAACTAGGTTGGCATTTCCATAGCACCCTTTCGTCATTTGCTTGCCTCAATAAAATTAGGATATTTTAGATCTTCCAGTTCTAAAGCAGAAAAAGAAATTCTGAAACATGATTATGACACTTCCAATTCTGTGTAATTTACTTACTGCATGCCTTGTTTCTCAGCCGGGATAAAGGGTTGAGATCCTGCAAAGATAAACATATGTATTGGATTGGTGCAGATGTTGAAGTCTGTTTTTCACAGTAGCCACCGTATTGTCAAATGCACTTATCACCTACCAGTTTGACTCCTTATGGATTTGATGAGGTTAAGTCATCTGTAAGTAACCAATTAGTACAGCTCTGACATATCAAGAAGTTGAACTAAACCGGACTTGCGTGCACTAATCAAATCTAAAATTTTCTGTTTCTCCAATCCAATGTCTATATAAACATCTTCACATACATTGCCACGCACCGCTCAGTGAACAATTGAAACACTGATCTTAAAAATTTTTCTGATACATAATATAATTTCTGCTTCATCAATGGCCTATCAGAATCACTCATCTCTTTTCCTGTTACTGCTTACACGACGCTCTTCCGATCTTTCAATAACTGGCAGCAGAATTCAGGCAGAGGCCCGCCACCTCCTGGAGACAACTCCACCTGAGATTCCTAAGCCTGAACTCCCTTTACCCCAAATCCCAAATTTGCCAAAGCCTGACTTGCCAACTTTGCCAAAACCCGAGCTGCCAACTTTTCCAAAGCCAGAGATTCCAACATTACCGAAGCCTGAGCTACCAGCATTGCCAAAGCCAGAGATTCCAACATTACCAAAGCCTGAGATGCCAGCATTACCAAAGCCAGAGATTCCAGAAATGCCAAAGCCAGAAGTTCCTAGGCTGCCAGAATTACCGGAGCTGCCTAAACCAACTGTACCAGAATTGCCAAAATCCCCTTGATTCGATTCTCTTGGTGCACCTTTGGAGTGGCATGATGAAGGCTATGGAGTTACTGAATGGTTTCAAGTTCTTTCTGGATGATTTATGTATTTAAATATTTAATCGTTGTGGTTGTCGTGTTGATTATAATTAATCATTGTCATCAGGATCACTGCTGGTGTATGTGAGACATTACATTTCTATTTCTAATGTCCTTAATTTTTTTTATTTATGCATATGTTTCAGATTTTTTCGAGTGCTAGAATCAATGTGCCTGTGGCCCTATTCTGATATTCAAA
Source organism: Nyctanthes arbor-tristis (assembly GCA_963692815.1). NCBI lineage: Eukaryota > Viridiplantae > Streptophyta > Magnoliopsida > Lamiales > Oleaceae > Nyctanthes > Nyctanthes arbor-tristis. The sequence continues at coordinate 23,254 of CAVNYN010271490.1, forward strand.
TATATTTTTATCCTAATCCCCTTTATCAACATTCTCTATTCAAGCCATCTTCTATCTCAAACTCGAAACTCTTCAACTCAGATAAAGCATTATAAATAGTTTTAACTTAAAAGATATTGAATTCCAGAATTTTCCGTAGACAAAACTTAATTAAACTAACAAGCTTGGCATGTAAAATGCTGCATCTCTTGGGATTTTAACTTGAAACGGAGCAACCTGACCTTTTAGGTGCAATTGACACAGAAAGGCAACTGTATATAGCTTAATCGTTTGTGGCAATACGATTTCAGAAAGTGATCAGTGGGATTTACAGCACAAACTCATGACTAGTGACATGAAGAAAATCTGCTAGAATACTATGTATCAGAAAATTTATCATCTTCACATCTTTGGTTGCGTTCTGGTTTCCATCTTTTAGATGATAATCCGTCAGTTCTTGCCCCAACTAATTGTTCAAAAGGGGAAAAGAATTTATGAATACAGCGCTAGAAAGTACCGTAATGCTGGTGGATGTTACAAGCCAAAATGCCAGATGCAACTTCTTAACAGCTGCCACTGGTCTCAGCAATTTCCCTTTAAAAAGCTGTGTGAAATTTTACCATGAAAATTCTTGTATAAATTAGATATAGGTCGAATTTACTTGTACAGCTATTAATTGACACCTGATCACTGAGGACACATTATATTTGCCATCCTAAAGCATGTAAATGCTCAAATCATTACCAGAAAGGCTCCCGTGTGTTTTCTTTTCATAAGATAGACTGCAAAATATCAAGTTGATCGGTGGACAGCACTAAAGAAAGAATTATGCCAATTTTTTTCGACTATATTCGCTAATCCTATCAGCTACTAGTACCTACCATACCCTTAAGAATTTGATTAGGTTAGTAATCCGCATATGACCAATTAGATCATCATGATGTAACTTGATCAGTTCTGTTGCTAGTGGAGAACAGGCAGGATATGAACCAGGAAATAAATAAGTGGCAGCAATAGGATCAACAAGTTGAACTAACACAGACTTATTCTTACCAACCAAACCAATTTTTTTCCCATTTCTTCACATCTGATACCTATATAAACCTCTGCACATACATTTCCATTCCATAGCTCAGTTTGAAGATCAAAACACTTCCCTTAAAATCATCCGAAGGCACTTATTGTCTGCTTCATCAATGGCTTATCATTATCACTCAACTGTTTTCCTGTTCCTGCTCATCGTGTTGTCTTCATGCAGAATTCAGGCAGAGGCGCGCCACCTCCTGGAGACAACCCCATCTGAGGTTCCTAAGCCTGAACTTCCTTTGCCTCAAATCCCTACATTGCCAAAGCCTGAGCTGCCAACTTTGCCACAGCCAGAGATACCTACATTACCAAAGCCAGAAATTCCAGCATTCCCGAAGCCAGAAATTCCAGCATTGCCAAAGCTGCCTGAGCAACCAAAGTTCCCCGAACTGCCTAAACCAACGCTACCGGAGGTACCCAAATCCCCTTAATTTGGGGATTCTGCAGATTTGGAGTAACCATGGCGTTGCCACAGATTGAGTTCTAGTTCTTTGGGGATGATTTATTCATTTAAATCTTTGTGATTGTTGCTTCTGTTAATGTTAATGTCAGTCATTGTTATCAGTATTAGTGATGTTGTATCAGAGAGCTTATATTCTGAGTGTCCTTAAAGTTGTACTTTTGCATATTATATTGTTTTGAGTTTGCTAAACTCAGTGTGCCTACTATGATAATCGACTCTTCCTTTTCTTCTTCATTTTCTTTCCCTATTCCAGCTATATCTTGATCAAAAGAATTTTTTGTCATGCATTGTAAAATGGTTCATTTTTCACAGTGTAATTCTCAAGTGAAAAGCAGAAACAAGAAGTAATATGAAAATATTGTACCTGATACATTTGAATAACGCTTCAAACTCGAAAGCTATTAACTGCACAGAGAACTTGAAAACAGAAGTTCATTGAAATATATTAATTCAGAGGTTCATGAATCCTGGACTCTTGAGCAGAAGAACATAATTGAACTACAAGCTTGGCTGGAAGATTACAATATCTGGATAAATTTTAACTGGAAGCCTCAACATTTTTAGACACAATGCACAAATAAAAGCTTCTTTATCATAATTGCCCCTTATGAATTTCAATCTCAGCTGGAATGTTATCTGATTGAGTTTATAACAGAAGAAGGATAATAAACCAAGCACCAAAACTCAGGATAGTAAAACTAAGATAATTTGGATGCAAAAGCAAACATTTTGATGGGAGAATGATATGTTCCGGTGCATTATCCCAGACAATTAGGCTTTGGAAGATAGAAAAGAGTGTCACTTTGTGGACATCAAGCCAGCAAACAACGTAGACCTGTTTATAGTTTCTTAGATCGGAAGAGCACACGTCTGTACAGGTAATATGCTTTTACCATATTTCAAGATCATACCATTACGTAAACATATTATTATATATCAGAAAAGCTATGATCCTCGCGTGATCTTAGGACGGATTTGGTTTTCTGATGTTTAACCTTTTCCGGAATAAATTGTCAGACACTGCTGCAATAATTTGATCGTTGGAAGCAGAATGAATGTGGTTGTGGTTATGGTTATGTCAAATATTTATTGATAAGACTTGTACGACGCTCTTCCGATCTAACTAATATCACCAGTGGTAGACAGAAACTCCTGTCTTGTGAGTTGTGACAAGTAACAAGATCGCCTCACTAAACTTTTTTGTTTGAATCTTGCAGAATAAAAGGTCGTTTCTTCTCTAGAGTACAGCAACCACCTAAATTTCAAATGGATAAGTTTACCGATCAGTTTGAATATCTTAGGATCTGATGAGGTCTGTTGTTTGCAGATGACCCATTAAAACAACTCGGATGCGTCTTGATCATTTGCCTTGCGCATGGAATATAGAAAGCTAAACTATGAATGAGAAAATAGATAAGTGGAAGCAGTGGTATCAAGAAGTTGAACTAACAGAGACTTATTTCACCAACCAAACCAATATTTTTTTCCCATTTCTTCATATCTGTTGCCTATTAAACTTTCCTAAGTACATTTCCACGCATAGCACAGATAAAAATCAAAACAATTCACAAAAAATCATTCCAAGTCATATGTTTTCTGCTTCATCAATGGCTTATCAGAATCAATCATTCTTCCTGTTACTGCTCATCACTCGATCTCAATAACTGGTAGCAGAATTCAGGCAAAAGCGCGACATCTCCTGGAGACAACCCCACCTGAGTTTCCTAAGCTTGAACTTCCCTTTCCTCAAATCCCAACATTACCAAAGCCTGAGATACCAACACTCCCAAAGCCAGAGATCCCAACTTTGCCAAAGCCAGAGATCCCAACTTTGCCGAAGCCAGAGATTCCTGAAGTACCAAAGCCAGAAGTGCCTGAGCTGCCTAAACCAACAGTGCCTGAGGTTCCTAAGCTGCCTGAGCTACCAAAGTTCCCTGGATCGCCTGAACCAACAATGCCGGAAGTGCCCAAAACCCCTTGATTTATACAAGAAATATTGTAAATAGTAAAACTGAAGCCAAAGGGGGGGTGCCCCAGTTTGACTTCAGGGTCATTTAATAGCCATTGTTATTGATGATGTATCTGTGAGATTATATATATTGAGTGTCCTAAATTTTTAGTCCTCTATTGTATGCGTTTTGTGTGATTTGAATTTGCTTGATTCATTGTGCCTATAGTGATAATCAAATCTTTTTTCTTGCCTTGGTCAAATATTCATGCTTTCTTTACAGTGATCATGATATTGTTTCTTGATCAATTTCTTCCACCAGCTTTTCATCACACTAAAATATGTTAGAACAGGTAAACTCAGATCAAAATTTCAGTCAGAATAAGGTTTCGTTGAAGTTTACACACGATTTAAGAGGACAGTAAAAATGGAATCAAGCTGACAGACAAGGAACTAAACTCAAGTCTAAAAGCATAGTGAAAGTGTTCGTCTTTCATGAAGTATAGTTCTCTGGTGAAAAGTTGCAACAAGAAGGAAACAGAATAATTGTGCTTGATACATTTGAATTAGACTTCAAATTGAGAAGCTCTCTAAATACGGAGAGAACTCAAAATTGGAAGTTAAATCAAAATATATTAATTCAAAGCTTATTGAATTCCTGGTCTCTTGAGTAGAACATAATTGAATTCACAAGTTTGCAGGGAAGAGTACAGGATCTCTGGATAAACTTCAACTGGAAACCTGAGGAAACCTGAACATTTTAGACACGATGGAGACAGAAAAGCTATTATATCATAATTCATAACTTCTCATTATGAATATTAATCTCTGCTGGAATCTGATCTCAATCTGATTGAGTTTATAATACAAAAAGAATGACGGAACAAGCACCAACCTCCAGATTGAGTAAAACTACTTCTGGACTGTAATTTGCATGTCACAAGCATACATTTTGAATGAGAGAATGATTCATACGTTCAGTTGCAATCTCGTGGACAATAAGGCTTTGGAAGATAGAAAAGATGACATTGTATCACTTTTTGGACATCAAGCTGACAAACCACGGTTGGGACATATACTCGTGCAGTGTGTTTTTACCATATTTCAAAATCATAATACTATATGTAACTATATTATCATATATCAATTATCAGAGAAGTTATCATCTTCACAAGATCTTATGTTGGGTTTAAGATTTTCCCCGAAAAATTGTCATACACTGCTGCAATAATTGGACCTTGGAAGCAGAATGAATGTGATAGCATAATCATTGATAAAACTTATGTCTTCGAAAATTAATATCACCATTGGTACACATGAACTCCTATCCTGTGACATGTAACAAGATCGCTTCACTTTACTGACTTTTTTCGTTGAGTTGTGCAGAATACAAAGTTGTGACTTCTCTCTGAGCACAGCAGCCACCTAAATGTCAAATGGATAAGTTAAACTATCTATTTGAATATCTTAGGATTTGATGAGGTCTGTTGTTTGCAGATGGCCCATTAGAACAACTCGGATGCATCTTGATTGCACATGGAATATAGAAAGCTAAACTATGGGTGAGAAAATAGATGAGTGGAAGCAATAGTTTCAGGAAGTTGAACTAACCAATACTTGTTCCACCAACCAAACCAATATTTTTCCCCATTCCTTCACATCTGATGCCTATATATACTTTTCCAAATGCATCTCCATACCTAGCTCAGCTAAAGATCGAAACACTTCACTTAAAATTATCCCGAGGAATTTATTTTCTGCTTCATCAATGGCTTATCAGAATCAGACATTCCTTTTTCTGTTACTGCTCATCACTTTATCATCAATAACTGGTAGCAGAATTCAGGCAGAAGCACGCCATCTCCTGGAGACAACCCTACCTGAGTTTCCTAAACCTGAACTTCCTCTGCCCCAAATCCCAACATTACCAAAGCCTGAGATACCAACACTACCAAAGCCAGAGATCCCGACTTCGCCACAGCCAGAGATCCCAAATTTGCCAAAGCCAGAGATTCCGGAAGTACCAAAGCCGGAGTTTCCAACTCTGCCAAAGCCAGAAGTGCCTGAGCTGCCTAAGCCAACAGTGCCAGAAGTTCCTAAGCTGCCTGAGCTCCCAAAGTTCCCTGAATTACCTAAACCAACAACCCCGGAAATGCCAAAATCCCCTTGATTTATACGAAGAAAAACTGAAAAGAATAATATAAAGATGTGGAGGTTGCCCGGGTTTGCCTTCAGGGTCATTTTATCATTCTCGTTATCTTCTTGATATACTGATAGTCATTTTTATCAATGTTGTATCTGTGAGATTATACATTGAGCGTCCTAAATATTTTAGTCCTCTATTGCATTCATCGTGTGTGGTCTGAGTCTGCTAGATTTATTGTGCCTATAGCGATAATCAAATCTATTTTTCTCTTTTAGCTTCAGACTTGGTCACTATTCATACTTTCTTTATGGTAATACGTGATATCGGTTCTTGATCAATTTGCATTTGATCACACTAAAATATGTTAGAATTGGGCAAAACTTCTGATCAAGATAAGGTTTCGTCGATCATTGTAGTTTTGTTTTCATTAAATTTTACACATGATTTAAGACGATAATGGAAATGGAATCAAGCTGACAGTCCAGGAATTAAACAAAACACCTAATCAAAAGATTTTCAAGATTGTCATCCCTGTATCTCTGAGACAAAGATTCACACGTATAGCAGCTACTGTGCATGTTAGATTCAGTTCTTCATTCAACATATTAACATGCAAATGAAAAATAAGCCCTCCGGATCATGACACTAGACTCGGTTTCCATGGAAGTATTCACTCATATTCAGGGCATTGTACTGCATGCTCATAAAACACATATTGCAAATCTGATAATTGGAGCCAGAGAAATGCAGAACAGAAGTGGAAGACTGGTATAAGACCAAATGATAATAGCACAAGAAATTTGGAAATAGACTAAGCTATAACTGAAAAGGCTGTCACCGAGACCTAATGTACACACACCACCAAAACATTTTATTCCTTTCTTTCCCTGCCATTACATAGAGCCCAGAAACACAAAATAATCAAACTAAAATTCCCTTAATTTGATTAGGGAAGTGAATAGGAACAGAACCATTTATTTAATAACTCCAACCACCTCAACCCCCAAAAAGGTCACAAACAGAGAAGAAAGAGAAAAGCAAAGAAAAGAAAAAACACCGTCAAGTTTCAGTAACATAGGAAAATTAATATTAACTTGTCCTCCTCTCTCACAATTCCTATCACCATTGGTGCACTGCAACCCCTTCATCTCTTAGTTCTCCATACAATGCCAAACACTGCCAATAAGCCCTCTTGTTCCCATTCTCTTCCTTTCCTTCTTGCCATTGGTTCTTGCACTCTAAGAAAAGTTCATCTACAAGACATATTGTCTTCTCCTTCAACATTTCCTCCACTACTTGCGCTTCTGCCTTCATTACAACGTAATCCTCATTCTTCACACTCTTTGTTAACCAGGCGGATACGCCAGTTTCTTGAGGCACATTTCTGCGGGATGATTCCTCGTTACCTTTGAGCTCCATGTTGAAAATCTCAAACTTTTGATCCCTCATTGGATAGTTTTTGTCAAACCAGTCTAAAGCACTTGAGTCATCAGCGATGAAGATTCTTCGTGGATAATTTTCCAAAGAATCCCTCAACAAATCAGGCAGGAACTTGATTTTTCTTGATCTGAAGCTTGACTGCGCCAATGCTCGTCTTGGTGGCTCGAGATAAACGTCCTCCAGGCCCTTGAGTGCGGCATTCTTGGCCTCTACTGTAGTTCCACATAAAATCTGCTTGGCGGGGGAATTTTCATAGCTGCCGGATGCTACCCAGGGTTTCCGCACTGCCACTACAGTATTCTCATAACGTCGAAGGAACACAATTCTGTAATTTGTCTGAAGATGTAGATCACTCGAGGGATCATTACCCAATGGTGCAATCACAATGCAGTTATTCTTGACAATGCCATCGAGTTGCCTGGTTCTGCGAAAGCTCTTAGCAAAAACGAAATCAAACATCTCGTTCTGGTTGATCCTCTTCCGGTTAAGATCAGACTTAGTGACCAAATCAATGCCAATTTCCTTCAAGAAATCCATATCATCTTCAATATCAGCATCACCAGCTCCATCAACAAGGCCCTTCTGACCCCTCTTGATCAGGCGATCTCTCAACCAAATCCCGAAATATAACAGGCAAGATTTTGAAGCCACTGACATCTGAACCAGTATCAGATTCATACAAAGCACCGGAAGAAGCCCTCATAAGCGAGCCAAGTGAAGGCAATGTGAGAAGCACCATTGCAAATAAAAAAGATCTTGACATAATACGCAGAACCCGAGCGTCGGGCAATTTGATGATCAACAGGGTATTGGGATTCAATCTCATTCCCTCGGCATTAAATTCGTTGATTTCAAATCCATTCTTGGCTCGGCACCCACGAGCCAAATCGCACATCCGTTCACGAAAGAAGATGAAAAGAATAGGAGCAAGAAGAGCTCTTAGATCTGAATGCAGTTTGATTATCGGGGGAAAATGCAATTTTGAGGAACAGAGAGTGAGAAACAGAGGGAGGGAGGGGGGAGAGAGAGAGAGAGAGAAACAAGCTAAAAAGACGCACGGGAAAGGGGAAAACTTTTAACGGGTACAGAATCTTGCTGCGGTGTGGTTTCCACCCACGAGAGCCACACGAAAGCTTCGAATTCTAGACCAGAGAAGCACCAATTGCCTGATTCTTGCAATTTCCATGAAGACGTCCTTCTCTATCTCTATCTCTATCTCTTTCCTTTCACATGATACAGAAAAAAGGATGGGCTTTAACGTATATATGATCTAAAACTCAACCACCATCAACCTGTTGAGACAGGAAAGATGGGATTTTGATGATGGCAGAGAAGATGAAATGTAGAGAGAGAGAGAGAGGGATGCAAATGCAGATGCGCTGGAAGAATTGCGAAATGCTGTAGGCTTTTAATTGGGGAAACGTACACGTCCGCATGCTTGTAGGGACCGTGAAAATCCAGAGGTTCCTGTCGAAGGTTCGGTTTTTTGTGGTTAGTCTGTAAATCTAGATTTTTTTTTTGAAAGTTGTAAATCTAGATTTAAGGAAGAAACTGAGCTTGTTTTCAGCTTATTATTATTATTATTATTATTATTATTATTATTATTATTTTGTACATGAAATTGATTGGTGAAGAAGAAGTCTCCCTTGGCTTATTATTAGCCGAACTTAAAATAATAATACTTTTACGGATAATTTTCTACAAAGAGAGAACTCACCCATTGTAGGATTTCTCCTGCAATAGAATTTAACTATAAGATTGAGATGGAATAAGACGTTTTTTGAAATAATTAGATTATTTGTAAAGATTGAATTTTTTTTTTATATGTAGATAAACATACATTTATGAGCAATGCTATTTAACATCACTGGTGCTTAACACAATATCAAGGTGACATTGAATGATAAGTTAAATTAAGTGGGTCTTTTATTAATTTATTTAATTTCACTTATCATGTAATGTCACATTAGTTGCCATGTAGACTGGTGCCAAGCACCACTGGTGTTACATAGCATTATTCTACATTTATTTGTTAATTTTGTGTGAGGGTGATATTAAAAGTTTTTTTTTTTTTTTTTTTTGAGTAAAGGGTGATATAAAAAGTTACCTCAATGTAACATTCATATCTCAACGAAATTCATTTTTATTGCACTTGAGAGTTGAGACTAATTTTGACAAGAGGATACTGTCTAGATCTTTGGCCCAATTTTGATTCAGAAGTCCTAATTATAGTTGTGTTGTACTTGAAGGTTGCAAAATTAATTATGGTGTCACAATTTATTCGGGTAAAATTATACATTCACTCACATGAGACTTTAAGTATTATAACGGCACTCACGCCAGAAAACCATTAAACATAATAATTCATGTAGTTCACTTGAGTTCGTACAACATAAAAATAATGATGCCTCTTAATGCTTACATGAGATCACATCCAGGGTCTTTTTCATTGCAAAAAACTCTGGTATTTTAAGAGTTTCTGACCAATAAAAATCTACACGTCGGGTTTAGAGTCCAAATTAAATAATAAATTAGTTAGAATCGACTACTTTCATGTTTATGGACCAAGCCGAAGATAATCTCTTTTGGTCATTTAAGAACGATATTTTGAAAAAGAATGTCCAAACTTCTAAAGGTTGAATAGTGGTTTTTTTCCTGGTTGACTAATACATATTCTGACAATTGAAATGTATGATATAGTAATGAGGGAACGCGTAATAAGGATTGTTCTTCGTCATAAAGTACTTACCATAAAATTTGACATAATTGATAGTAGCCACTGGACAATGAGAGTTCCTTTCTAAAACCTCTCGCCCTGTGTCACGTGGCTTGCATCTATACACGTCATATGAAATTGGAGGTTTTGTAACAAAACCTTGCGGAGGTTTTTGAAAAAAATTTTGATTTGTGATTGTGATTTTAAAGGGGGTGATGAATATGAAATGTTGCAAAGTGGATTATATAAAAATTTATGGCAAGGGTGTTCTTTATTTTTTTATTTTTTTATTTTTTATTTTTTAGCATGATTCGTGTAATAATAGGGGGGAAGTGTTCCTTTTCAATTGGCACTGAACTAATGGGATCACCTTTGTGTACAGAGAGATTAATCATAGAACTAAAAAATGTCTACCATTCACCATCTAACGTTAGTCTTCATCCTATTCAACCACCCCACAAGGTGATATAAAAGTAGGAAAACGAACTTTCTTCCTCTAAGGCCCCTTATCGTGTTGGTTAGGGGGTGAACATTAACCGATTGAGAACCGCCAGTAATTAGGGATGGCCATGGGTCGGATTTGGTCCGCCCCGACCCGAGAAACAATTTTCTTGACCCGTCTTACCACGCAACCTGCTAAAATTCGGGGCGGATTGCGTCGGAATTTTGATCCGTTTAAATTGTCTTAACTGTTTAATCTTTTTTTCCTATTTTTTCTATAAATTTTATTTATTTTTAAATTTTTAAAAATTTAAACGTGATGAGGCAGTTTAGATCGAGCCTGACCTGACCCGACCTATGACCCGATTTATCTCCAACTGATGATAAATAAATAAATCAAAGGTTTCAATTTTTGGTTGATTAACTTGTCAAAACGGGTTGTTAACTGACAAATTGATGTTTTAGCCCGTTTTAGTTTGGCTTTTGCCAAATTGACTGGTGTCAGTTCAGTTTTAGTTCATATGGGAACACGAACCGACCGAATCGATGCCCACCCCTATGTTAGTATCTCTAGCGCTCTATGCACTATAATATTGCTATTTACCTTATCAGCCTTAAAGCCTCTATTTGACATCGCTTTTTTGGTACTCTCACTCTTAAAACTAACAACACCGTAGCTACTTCGTATGTGGCATTTCACCATGAAATAAATTAAGTCCATGCTAAGAAAGGAATTCCGAATCCTTGTGCCGAGGCTAAAAATTCATAATTCAAAATTTTTCATCTTAATAATAATCTTAATATAATCCATACGCACACTCTCTCTCGCTCTCTCTCTCTCTCTCTCTCTCTCGAGAATGAAATGTGGATAGAAAAATGATTAGTCGCACGTGTCACTTGCTGATTGTTATTTAATATATGTTGTCGTTGAAATGAATTAGAATGCGTGTTTGTTTTAAATAATAGCAATAATCACGTCAGTAACACGGTGGTTATACCTTCCGCAATTGTACATGATTACTTTTCCTATTGAAATTATGGAAATGGCGAATTTTGACTTATAATGTGGACCATTTGATGCTATTTCTTGTGGAAATACAAATAATTTGTCACGATTATCGTATACAAAGATGAAAGGGACACTTGGTATTGATTCGTCTATTTCCAAAATGCGTTCCATATTTGTATAATAAGTGATCATGTTACTGCAGATTAATCACGAGTTTAGTAATACACCTATCAAAAAATTTGCACTGTGAGTTCCTAACTTATTGCTGTTGGATAATATATATATATATATATATATTTTGTTGTGCAACGTACAAATAAAAACATTATATATAGCGGTGCACATATATAGTAATGCAAATAGGATTGCATCCAATCTCACGGCCTCAACCTTATCGATTGGGCTAGGTCTGATTATCAGATGAAGTATATCTTTTACTGTTAGTGTTAAAAGGGGTAAATTACAAACTTCATCCTAAATTATAGATATATTTGCACTCTCTTTGCTAATTTATTCCCATTGCTAATTTTTCAAAGTAGAAGATGAACAATATATATCTAGATGGAGTAATTTTAGTTATTTGAACTGTGTTACAGTTGTTGGATGTTCAAGTTTGTGGGCAGAAAACTCGAATCCAAACTACACTCATCACTCCTCTAATCTCCGTCCCCTCCCATATCTCTCATTTTGTATAAAAGAAAATCGAAAAGTTCCATACATTTTTACCATTTTTAATCTATTTGATTAGAACACACCTTGCCAACACACATGTAAATCACTCCAACCACCTTCTGCTACTTCAATCACCAACCATTACAAATTGCCACCGCTTCCACTGTAGCATCTTCATACGAGTAGAGGTGGAGACAAAATGTTAAATTGATAATAATGAACTTATTCTATGCACGATTAGTTTAATAGTATAACAAGTGAAATTTGCTACTATAAAGGACGAAAGTGTAGCTTAGCGAACGTGTATTGGTGGTAGACTGGTAGTAAGCCTTGTGGGTCTAGGACTAGGAACGGCATCAAAGGATGAAGATTATTAGAATTGTTGCAGATTGAAAGTACAAACAACCTCAAAGGTTAGGGACTTCTCCGGTAATTTATCTAAAATAATAATAAATGAAGGGTATTGTAGTCCTAATGAGCAAAAATGAAGGGCAATATAGTCATTAAATTCTTATATAGTTGCTGCATCCCCGAATTTGCTGCCCACCTTCAACAGCCCTGTTAACAAGTGCTCATCTTCTGCAATTCACACTCTCTCTGTCTCAGTGTTACATAATCTCCCTAGAAATTAGAAGATTCTGCCTTTTAGGTCAAGGATCTGTAAGTTCCTCGAATTCCTTTTCCTTTTTCTTCACTCTCATTTGATTCTTTAGAACTTTTAAGTTCTCATTTTTCTGGGATTTCTTTTGTTTATTTGGCTTCGTTTTTCCTGTCTTCCTCTTCTATGAGGTGTTATCCTTGAGAATTTTATGTTTGGATGAAGAAAGTAAAGGTTAATTGTTGAATGAATTGACTTTGACTTAAAAAGTGGAGCTTCCTGTAAAATATTGGAAAATGGAAACTTATGATGATTTTGCCTCTATGTTGAGAATTTGAGGGTTTTCAATTTTTTAAAGTTTTCTGGACAGTGATTTGGATTCGAAATGCTCAAATTCCCGCTCGTTTAAGTTGGATTAGAGAAATCCTGGATGCAATTTGCTGCCTGTTTTTGTCATTAAGAAGACCTACTGTTTTGTGTGTGTGTTTCCATTTTTTCTTATTCTTTCTTCGTTTTCTCATTTTTCCTTCCCCGGGGCAGAGAGAAAGAAAGGTCTTTGGGAGTCATCTTCTATTGTTTCTTAAAACTAAATCTAATTCTTGGCACTTGAACGCGGTCCAGTTGCAATTGATGTATATAATGTGGAAGTTTTAATTACACCAGTAACACTTCTTATGATCTTCTTGAGGCTTATAAACTTTATCTTTTACTTTACTTACAGGTTTCTTGTGGTATAGATTCGTGACAATTTCAGTTGGGTATAGGAGTGACCAACATGCGGTGGCTGAGTCTCTCAATTGATGTCTTCCGTTATGTTATCTCCTTGAATTTGTACTGCAGGGTTATTCTATAAGTTACCGTTTCATCTGTTGAATTCAACCTATTCTTTTTCTTTCTATTTTCCCCTTTCTCTATCGATCATGGGATCCAGTCACCTTGCTTTCTTTAGGTGTTTTATCTTCATTCTATAAGTAATTAAGCGTCATAACAGTTTAAAACCATTGTAGTTCAGACAGCTGTTGGGTTTATCTTTGATTCAAGTTTGTAGCCTCTGTTTCTTATTGACCTCAACCTTTGTTCAATTGGATTGGCTTCCAATAGAAGATCTGCTTATTCTTTCGGCTTTGTTTTTGGTTTGGGCTTCATCTTTCCTCTCTGTAGTTTTGTGTTTCCGGCATTCTAGATTTCATAGACTTTGAAGACCTGTCAAGAGTTGAAAGAAGTTATGGTGTGCCAAGCAGCGAGCCAGACTAGATTTAGGGCATTAAAACATGAGAGCGGGATTGCTGGGAGAACAACCATCATTGTTAGAGTAATAGCATGCTTTCAACCTTTGCAGAATTGCCAGGTTTGTTCAGAATGGGTTTATGGTTTTGGTTATTACTTCTTTCTTGGACCAATTGTTTTCTTCTATAATTGCCATCACGTTTCTGTAATTAATGATAATCATAAGCCAACTGATCTTTCTTCCTGTTCATCTGCTACCAGGCTGAATATTTCCGTCATTTGCTTAAACCTGTTACTTAGCTCAGTTTCGAGTTCCTGTCATCCAATCAAGCTAGCAATATATATTTTTCTACCTCCTTTTGTTTAGGACTATTGAAAGTAATCGTTTGCAGATTAAATACAGGCACTATCCTGGTATGATATCAATATTTTCATGGTACTTGTGTTCAACTGTCTTTTTTTCATTTCTGGAGTTTCTGAATGACTTTCATAATTATGCATGCCAGGTTGTTGTTTTAACTGAATGGTTACAGCCAAAGAGTCCTATCAGCAGTTCACTGCATGGAACTTAACCAGTTTGGACCACATGGCACTTTTACAGCTGAGGCAAAACTATAGTTTGCCATGTCATCCACAGTCTTCCACATTTGGTGCAAATGTGGGATTTGCTGGACGTTCAATTATTAATTTACCTGGTTCAAGAACAGGTCTACCTACCAGAGTTGATGGGTTCTATCGTCAGCTTCCTCCTCACTGGGAGAGCTCGTCTACTATCATAGACCCATTTCTCAGAGATTCTCAATGTGCAACATCGCCTGGGCTTGGGATTAGTGCGAACCCTGCTGATGCTTTTTTCTCTTCTCAGAAAAAGTTCCTCATTTTTGATCAGTCTGGTAATCACGCTAGACTGTTCTTTAGCCCCTCATTCACTTCCTCCCCAAATGGAAATATTCGCTCTGCTATTGCTGCTGGAGGGCTTGGCTTGTTTGATAAAGGAGCAGCAGAACAAAAGGAGCAACAATCCTTGTTGAAGCCAATTGTGCAGGAGAAATGCAACGAAGGTCGTGTAACTGGAGGAAGTGAGGTGCATGAAGACACTGAAGAAATCAATGCTTTACTCTACTCTGATAGCAATTTTGAGTATCATGATGGTGAGAATGATGAAGTAACTAGCACGGGGCACACTCCATTTGCTATTGAAGAGGGCTATGACAAGGACATACAAAATGGGGAACTCATTGAGGAAGTAGCCAGTACTAATGGCTCAACAAAAAGGCAAAAATTGCTCGACGGTGGGTACAAGAAATCATTTTTTGTGGACGCAGGAGGTTTGGTGAAAATAGATAGTCCGCAAAATGCCAAAAACAGTGCGGAATCAAGCTGTGCCGATGAGAACTCCTATGCTGATGTTAATTCCCTTAAAAGGGTAAAGAAGATTAAGATTCGGGAGTCACTGAAGATCCTTGAGAGTATTATTCCTGGGTTAAAGAGTAAGGACCCACTATTGGTAATTGATAAAGCCATTATTTACTTGAAATCCTTGAAGGTGGAGGCCGAAACTTTGGGAATTAGCTGCCTTTGAGTGGATATCATCGTCTTTCCTTAACACGGGTTGTTGGAGTGGAGATTTCTGTTGGTTGAGTAGAATCATTTGCAAGAAACCATTAAGAGTGTGTTGAATAAAATTATTTATGGATTTGAAAGTGGTAAGGTGACTTTTGCTTTTGCAAAACCTTTACCATGCTTTTTCACTATAATAGTGCAGCAGTATGTACTGTGGGCCAATAAAAGAGGAGTTTAATGGAATGAAACTTGGTCTTTGCTCTCATTACTCTCAGGTGGTGAAGAAAAATGGGGCTATAATTGTTGACTTGATATGATTATTTTTAAGCTTTTGGAGATTAAAGTAAGTATGGCAGATTTGAATGCATGGTGGTAGATAGTGGTGTGCTGTGCTGTAAATGAAGACCCCTTTTTCCGGGATTGTTGAGAAACTTCATGGATTAAGTGCATGCGCTTGGCTCTGCAGGTCCCACCTTCCATTCTCAGTTGCTTCTTTGATTTACACTTTTCCTAGAAATCTCAATGGTATTGGTCTATGGCATTGAACACCACCCCCCAACCAAAAAAAAAAAAAAAAAAACTCCACACCCACCCAAAGATTCGTCCTGAATTCGCAAATGCCAATCCCTAATCAACTGCTGCTGTTTGTCGCTCTTCCGATCTGTGTGAGTTCCGTATTGTAAGAAATTATGGTTTGAATTTCCTACTCTGTAAAAGACATGAATACTGTTGTGTTTCTCTGTACTGTTTGGTCGTCGTGTGCTCCTAATAAATAGTTGCTTGCTATGTTAAAACGGTCACGAGAGTAATTTACCTTCTCATATCTATGTCATTATGTGACCTTGTTGATAAGGAAATCATGTGCAGGCCAGTGTGTGATTCCTTTCTTGATTGACCCTCTGATTGTGAAATTGGTGGTATGTGGGACCAGGTTCTTGTCAATATTTTCGACTCTCTCTGTATGGACTTGTCTCATTTAAGTGCACATCTTCCACCGCCCCTAGTGGCAGTGTGTGTGGTGGGAGATTCTGAATGTGGTTATCTTGGCCTGGATGGAGACATAATTCACATTCAAGGTTTACCCCTAGAGAGGGAGTCGTGCTTAATATCAGGCCGAAAGGCGTGCTTAGTTTTCCATCATGACTTCGTTGAAATTCTACTTACTAGACTGTCAGTTATCCTATTTTTGTACGTATCTGGTTTTGCTAAACTTGACCTTTGGAATCTTTTGTATATGCACTCCTCGCGTCATTTGTTCAATAACAGCATGAATAAGAGGATTTGAATATATGAATTTAGAGTTGTGTTGTCAAATGTTAGGTTAGTGCTCATATATTTTGTCTTGATTATGTAGGGTGGTTCAACAAATGACCATAAATTAGAGATCGGAAGAGCAAAATTTATTCTTATGGTTTGTTCTAAATAATAACAACATTGTTGCAGCATTATTAGTATGAGAATGAAAGGGACTGTCATATCGTCATTCTTATTATAACAGTTGTTATTTGTGGAAGTAGTTATTGACTTGTGAGGTCTCTACATCAAAAATATTATTATCAAATTAATGCCATTCTTTTATTCATTCATATAATTTTTCTTTATTTATATGTAGATAAAAAATTAGATATCTGTAGAAATATTTTGTTTAGCTTCATACATTTGTTTTATAAATTTGATCTGACCACTTTCTTGCGCCATTATGTGGCATTAGATGTAAAAGAAATCAATATTGGCTTCTTTCACGTGGTGTAGTTGTCCGGCATCAGATATATGACGCTTGAATATAACTATTTGTTTTACATTATGCACCAGCGTATAATTGCATTTTCTGGAAGGTCATGAGGACTAAACTTGATAAGAATCAAATTATGCCGGTGAACAAGAAGACACATAATTCTCTTAAACATGATTTTATTTTATTTTCTCATCACATCACTTTTAAGTCAACGGCAATTACATAAGCCAGGCATGTTTGTGTCAAAGTGCTCGTACCATTTTTGTACACAAACAGAATATTCGTGAGGTAATTGGTATCTTTGGTCCCCCAGTCCATCATTTTACGAGGATCAAGTCACTAGTGACAAGTAAAAGAAGATTTGGATGGTTTCATCGTCAGAGACAACTCATCATTGTGTAAATATTCTTGCAACAAAAAGAGTTAATAAGGAACCGACTTCATTGATTTTAATTAATTTTTGTTGGGTAATTGGATACCTATTAAATTACTCATATATATATATATATATACATATATCACAATAGTTTATTTTTAATTTATCACGATGTATATAAATGATCGGTGGACACGGGCCGATCTTGAATGTACCCCTCCCGTAAATCTATGGCGTCTGTCCGAGACATGTGGGGCATGGAATGAGATCCTCAAATCTGCAATGAAATGTATTATCTGGTAATCCTGAATCCACGACGTACTCTTCTTCTAATAAATTATTATTATATATTATCATTATAGAACGTAATTCATTACGCAATTGCAAGTTGTTGGACTGGAAAAATAAATTATCTTCACCTCCTTCTACTTTGTCGTTTGGATTTTTTTTTCATCCTTTTTTTTATGATAGGTTCATGTTGTTCCCATGCTTGGTAGCGTCCCATCTTCTTTCTTTTGCCACTGTTTCCTTCTTCCTATGATCAGTCGTTCTCAGTGGAAATTCATTAACTAAACATAAGTTTCTCCTTGGATTCATTCATTTAGAGCAACCCATTTGTTTTATTCCATTTTAAGAATCCGGATTTTGAGAGTTCCCAATATGACAGTTATAGTTGCTCTATCGAACTCTCATTCGATGAGGTGAGACAACTTTAGATTTGATGTTCTCTTTCTTAGGCCTTGAGGTAGTCTCTTGTCATTGGATGGTTGCGGTGGTGGGGTCATCTTATTAAAGACTTTCTCGTGCATGCATGGCAGAATTAGCCTTGCCTTTGTTTCCACTTCTTTTAGGCTTTGAAACAACCATGCTATATTGCTAATATACATTTTTATGATGGAAATTTTAGGGTATGTTCTGTTTATATTTTTTAATTCATTTTGAGTCTTGTCTTTCAAGAGTAAATATTAAGTAAAAGAGGGATTTCATTTCCCTTCCCTTGTTTTGAGCATTTTCAATTTTTAAACTGAAAAGCTCAAAACAAGGGAAATGACGACAAGACTTAAAATGAATTCAAAAAATATAAACAGAACAGTCCCTTACTTTTTTGTCTTGCAATTTGCTTCTTACTTATGTGGCTTATCTTATATTTTGACTTTTGAATCCAAATGTATTGTGTGCCTTAGACATGAACTGAAATGGGATGTCTCTTCATGCTTGTTCCATTCATTTTTTGTTCTGCTTTCAGTGTTGGGCTGTTGGCTCCTTTTCTGGCCAAACTTTATCACATTGTTGATTTTTGCAACCACAGATTATGGTATCTCTGTCCAATCTTCAAAGGAAAAAATGCCTTTTATAGGAATTGTACATGTAATAATATCAACTGGATAAGAAAGAACTGCAAGCTAATGTTCTACATTTTTATCAAATATAACTGAGAATTCGAACTGGTTGTGTAGTTTGCTATATATATATATCCTTATTCTGTTAACTAGTTATGGAAGCTTTAGAGTCGAGGGGGTGTCACTAGTTCAATTAATACTGGTGAGAAGGGGTGGATTCTATCAAGCGAAGATGATCTTTGTGGGAATTGCTAGCAATGGCAAGACTGTTTCAGTTTGGTGCAACTCAACCAGAGCTACAATTTCCAAGCAAAAACACACTTATAAAATGATAAACGGTTACAAACTAATCACCCAATACAGCAGCACTGATTATCATGATTATTATCCTTTCAGAAATTATACCTGTTGTGGAAAGGGAACTCATTGAATATTCTAACAAGAAAAGGAAAATGTAGAAGAAAAGAAACCTGCCAATAAATAGCTGAATTCTAGAGGTATCATTTATGAAATGGAATTTCTCCACCTTCTAGGCATTTTCTTAGTCTGTTCTACATTTGCCACCTGAGGTCCCACATCGTTGTTTTCTGTTGTTTTACCGATCTTGCTCAGTTTTTTCCATCCGGCAGTCCACGCTGATGTCTGTTTTGGCTTAGTCACTTTATCGAATTGCCTCTGTAAAGTTTCCATTTCATTTTGGAGCTCCAAGTACTTAGCCTTGACACTCTCCAATTCAAACTTAAGAGTATTGATATCTTTTTTGGCTGCAGCCCATCCTTCTTGAAACGATTGCGGCGTTCCTTCAAGTAATGTTTTGCGATTTGATACCAGAGGCTGGTAGTGGGATTCTTTCAGGGAGTTGTTGGCTATTGCATTGCTTATCTTCACCTGTTCGGAGAAGAGGACTTGCACCACAATTCGGAGTGGGAGCCTTTCGTTCTGTGCAGCATGCATACATGCATCAATTGACAGCTTCTGGCAATCCATTACCCGGCAGAGCCTCTTCCTTTCATGCTCAGTGAGTGTTGGATGAGCCTGTTGAGAAAGATCACTGCCATGCGCTTATAAACATATCAATTAATTATTTGAAAAATGGAATTATAAGTAATCAAGGGGCATTTTTAATTTTCAATCTGGTAATGCCATCTTGTTTTCATTTGCTTTTCTTTGATGGAAGCTTGATTTTTCCGTTGAAATTCTTCTATGAATCATGAACTATAAGAAGATCAATAAGTTCAGAACATAATTCAGAAGAATTAGAAAGTAGAATTTAGTTTACCTTAAGATATGAATCAATTGCTCTGTACAATCCATCATCACAAGTTCTTGCTGATTCAGGCAAGGCCTCTGCCAGGACCTGAAATTTCGTCAAGGAGAGATTTCTGTCTCTCGAGACCTCTGTAAGATAGCTGTCAAGGAGTCTTGCCACTCTCATCTGGGCATTTGGATTTGTGGCCCTTTGTGTTCTGTCATACATATTCTTATCAGAAAACGACTCTCTTGCAGGACTTGAACTTTCCGATTGTTCTTGAACTAGGAAATGCTCCAAAAGCCTCTGAACAAGATCAACATCGTATAATGTCTCACTTTTGTTATAACACGGTATCATCAGATCTGCCAATTGAGCCTGTTCAAGTTGCATCCCAACTCTTTTTTCCAATTCAGTAACCAAAGCAGGAGCCACTTTTAACATGTTTGCCATTCTCAAAAGCCTAAGAAGGAAGCCACACGAAACACTATCTTTCTGCGGGGGAATTATACTTATTAGGCTTTCGATAATCATCCTTTGATCTTTCGCCTGAACAGTTGGCGCATCCTCTTTAGTTCCAGCCACAACCATATGTAGCCCCCCTTTCCAGCTACTGCTACTTCCATTACCATTACTACTACTTCCATCGTCAACAGTAGCCCCTGATCCCGACCCTTCTTTGATCAAACCTGGAAGCCATTTACTTGCATAATGCATAATTACAGATCCGACCAATTCATACCTCATTCCCTTTACCTTAATCGCAGTAATAACACGTACAAAATGATCAATCCGAAGAATTGAAACATCTTCAAACCACCAATCGGGGGGCACTTGCTGGTTCCTACTCGGGCTAGAATCCTTCACCTCGTTCCATTTTGGGCTGGAAACTCTAGCGGGCTTTCCTGTATACTGCCATCTTATACCTTTTGGATTAGCACAAGCTTTCCAGGCAATGGACTCGCTGCATCTTCTAACAATTTGGAGATTTTCGGCCCAAGGAGATAGTTTTTCGCAGCTTTTCAATACGACTATGGAGTCTCTCCATGATGATAACACCACATAACTGAGAAAAGCTTCAGTCTTGAATATCAGATTGCCTTCTTCCAAATCCTCTGTCATTTCTAGATACTCGGCTGCACATCTTAGTCCGGATATAATAGTTGCCGTTAAATCAACAGCAATTCCATAACAGAACTTTGCTGCCAGTTCAAACGCCTCAGGCCCTCCTGGAAGTTCTTCCAATACCAACTTATTTAGTTCTGCGTCCCGAGATTCATATATGATTCTGTTCAACTTCCCACATCGAGAAAGAAGAGGATACTACAAAAACACACAGAGTAACAACAGACAAAAGGGAATTATGTACCGATTCATAGTGGTTCGCCCTCGTCCACTTGATAAAGAAGGAATTAACTCACTTGTCTCTTTCTTGCACACGCATATAATAAGAATACCAGAATTTGCAGCGGAGGAATAAGTTTACAGTTTGGTTATGTTAGTTAATGAAAATACCTTGTGTAAATGGAAACTAGCATCTCCAATCTGAACAAGAAGGTCACTCAGAATATCAGTTGCAACATACCTATTTGCACAGAAACATTCCCATAATTCATAGTTCAAATCTTAAACCCAAAAACATGACTAAATTTTTAGCGAAAATTAATGATCATACATACCAAGACTTCCCTCTTTGCTCAAAACCATCAGTCTTAACTCCCTGCTTGCTTGTAGTGAGAACTCCATTGCTGAATTCTCGTCCTCCAACGGACTCGGTTTCAGAATCCCACATGCTGTGAAAACAGAATAATTCAGAGCAGAATCTGTCAAGAACTTGATAAGACTATAGAGGAGAAGAGCAAAACAGGAAGGTATAACTAATGGAGAAGCAGAACTGATGAGTAAAAAGGAAGAATCCCACATGGGTTGCTTGGAATTATCTCAAATTGTCGGTTTTCTCTCAGATTTTCAAGGCCTTCTACAGGCTGTTCAGTAATGGGCATACCAACATTGGTTTTGGATCTTTTCTCTAATAATTCCTTCCTTTAACTAATCAGATTCATATATCATGTCTCTGTTTAGCACTAAGCAGGAATTGAGTCACTTTTCTTTCTTTTTAAGCTAATTATTTCCATATGGTTGACAACTTAAGCTTTTAGACAAGATAGTTTAACACAATATACTAAAGAAAAACCCGAGTGTTAGATCTATTCCGGATGAAAAAAGAGAACAGCTTAGGTTTGTAGACGAGTGGTCCTACCTACGCTTATCCCGACTCATCACAATCACAAGACATTCTCATTTACATGAAGGAGTAATTAAAAGTTGCTGGAGTAGTTGAAGTATATAATGCACTCAGTATTTGGAAATTTATGGTTTATGATTGGAGCATGGACCACTTTTTACTGATACTGATGTTCTGGTAAAATTGTAACCATTAAACTCCATATGTTATGTTATGAGCAAATGTCAAACTTGTGTAATCCTTTTGAGCCCATTAATCTTTTTTACTGTTCACGGTCGCCATATGAAAGAAAAGATAAAATTTATGGAAAGTGTGTAAGTCTTGACAAATTGATCTGTATGTAGATTTACATATTGAAGAGGTTGTGTTAAATCAAATTAAGTATAAAAAACGGGATGTTTGATTTTTACATTAACAGCTAAGCTCTTTTGTCAGCCAGAAATCAAGATTGAGCATTAGGTCCAGTAAATAGTGCATTTATGCAAGTTCATGGTACTTGATGATAAAGTTGGGGACATGGGTCCTCAAGTTTAACAAATTGTCTTTCTACCAAGTTGATCAAGTAATTTTAGTAGGTACTAAACTTCTATATTAAACTCAAAATGACTTTGAACATATTCGAACAATTTCATCTAAACTTAAAATTGAGTCCAGATAAATGTGTTCGAGCCAATTAAAAAAGAGCCTCACATGCTTTTTAGATGAATTCTCATGACCAAATTTTCAGCTAATGTGTGGGCTTTCAAATCAAATTAAAAAGTCAAAATGGCTTCGTCTTCTCTTCGTTTTTATTTGAACAAGGTATGAGAGGGCAGTATAGTCGCTAATTATGTAATTTTCATCGATTTGGAAGAAGGCATGTGAAGGAATGGCAAATTTAAGCTAAATCAATGTCCAACTACCCAAATTGTTTCCTGGAAAAAGAATGTCCAACAACCCAGATAAATTTCAAATTTAAATTTAATTATATTAATCGAAATAAATTAAATTAAGTTTCTAAGGCCCTAAATAAACGTTCAGCTAAAGTTAAGTGACTAGGAATGAAATTGACCCGTACAAGACAAGACAGATTGGGTTTTGTTTTTGCAATGGTGGGCTCGATTAATATTTGAATGGGCTTGTTATGCAAATGACAATGTCAGAAATAATGGGCCATTCGTCGAAACATATTGGGGGCATTACGCGAATTAGTGTGTGTAGGAGATTTTTTTTTTTTTTTTTTTTAAATACTGCGTTGTGTTTTCTTTCTAAACACATTGTGTTATTATTTTTCTATATTATTTTGTTATTTTATTTTTTTATTTTATGTTATTTTTACTCCTCCCCCGACCCCACCCTAGCCTCCCCATCACTGCTGGTCGGAATCCTGCCAGCCGTTGGCAACAGACTAATAGCGGTGGAAATGGATTCTGGCGATTTCTTTTTTTTTGGTTTTTATTTCCCTTTTTTTCTCTCATTTTCCTTTTTCCCTCATTCTTTTTAAATTTTTTCTTTTTCCTTTTCTTTTTTCCAACAATGTTGTTGGACTCTTCTTTTTATTTTTTTTCATTTTTGTTTTTTGCTTTTTTGTTTTTTTTTGTCTTCTCTTTCCTGTGACAATTATTTAACAAAGTTTTCTAGATGATAAATAATATTTTTATGTTCAAAAGTTCGTTACGTATGTAACAAATTATGTTTTTTTTATAACAAGTTATGCTATTTGTGTAACAATATATGTTTTTCGTCCAATAGTCTATGTTATTAAAAAATATATATTATTTATATAACAAGCTAATATTAAACACATGACAGAATGAATCGAAGGAGAATTGGATTGAAGATCAGGCTGAAATTTGGGTTTTTTGATATTCAAGGTAGAATTTAGGGTATAATACCTTACCGAAAGCGGAATGACGAAGCGATCGAGGTTCATTAAATGAGCACCATCAATTGTTGGCAATTCGAGGTCGTTTAGGCCTTCAAACTTACGATTTTCTATTTTTTCTAATTTTTTGTAATTTTTTTTCTTGTCTACATCTATTTAAATACCGTTCAGACTTATTTTAATGATTCGTTACTTAATAACAATCTATGTTATTCACATAACATACTATGTTATTTGTTTAACATGTCATGCTATGTGTATAACAAACTATCAAAGTGTTTGGCAATTATCCAAATTATAATCTGAATTATAATCTGTTACGTGAAATTATTTTATTAGTTGTTTTTTGCAAAAAGTAAAAGATTGCGGCTTGACTTTTATTTTTTGACTTTTTGAAAAAAATGAAACTAATGAAATGATGTTGTGTGGCAGATTATAATCCAGATTATAATCCGGGTGAGTTGCTAAACACGTTGTATGTTATTTGTATAACAAGATATGTTATATGTGTAACAATATATGTTGTTAAACAATTTGTATTATTTGTATAACAAACTATGTTTTATGTGTAACAACTATTATTATTTGTAAAACAACCCATGTTCTTTTTTAACAAGTTATGTTATTTGTATAATAGACTATGTTAAAATAGTATAACATTGTCTATTATATAAATTAAAAACGTCAAGCAATTGATATTATATGATTTTAAAAAGAAAAAATGACTAATAGTAAAAGAGAGAAAACAAAGCAAAAAGCGTAAAAAAAATTTCTGGCCGACCGCATGAAATTTCGCTGACTGGCCAGCTACCACTGACTGGTAGGACTTCGGCAGGAATTGGACCAGCCAGTCGCTAGCTGGGTGGGTAGGGGGTGGGGTTTAAAAAATATTCATTAAATAGAAAAAATAATAAATATATTAAAAGAAACAAAAAGTAACATACTTGTTATCTGTGTAGCATAGTATGTTACACGGTATTTTTGGAATTTAAAACATTGTACCAAATATGTTTGGAATAAATTAGAACTTATGCAGATATTTGTGAAAAGACCCCAAACATTTTTAGGAACGGCCATGCCGCCATCGTCAGAGCTAGCTGTAATAATCAATACGTTGTTTGAAAAATTCTATTTACAAGTAAATTTAAAGGATAAATTTCACAAATTGTCCCTAACCTTTGGGTTAATAAATAGTTTCTTCCCCAACCTTTTTTAAGACACTCCACAACCTCCAACCTTTCACAAATACACACAAATCATCCCCGTTGATGATTTCTATCCAAAAGTGCCGTTAAGGATGAGTTTGCCCTCCACGCTATTTTTAGGCTAAAGGGCATGAATGGAAAATCAGAAAATTAACTTTTCCTTTCCTCCAATTTTCAGAAGTAGATTATATATATATAAACCCATTCCCTCCACAAAAATGAATCCTATATTAGAATATTTGTCTGACAATGGCATGAAAGAGCAAGAAGAAGAGAAGCAGAAAAACCGCCGCCAATGGGTAAAAAAATAGGTGGACATGGCATGAAAATGACATGCCAAAATTGTGGCGATGTCAGACACAACAAGAGAGGTTGCAAGCGACCTAAGAACGGGGCTGGGAGTAGTGGAGGCAATACCAAAAGCTATAGCAAAGGAAAATCTTGAGTTTGGCACTGCCGAATTCCATTTTGTTGCTGTTTGGGCACCACTACATAGTATATGAGTGTAGGATGGTAGTTTTTGTACATTTAATCCATTATTTTGGATACCTACTATGGCGGTGGTTTTTGTACACTTGCTTTTCTTCTTTTGGATGATTGCCCAGGCATTTGGTATGTAAATTCATGAAGCTTAAGTGATATTAGCTTTGATAACTATAGGATGTTGTGGATTTGTTTCTTGTTTTGCTGACTATGAAGGCTTATTGAACCATATATTCGTTGTGTATGGTTGAAATGTAGTGTGGCCTTAATCTTGAGTTTCTAGATCTTTACCATGGCTGTTTTAGATATACTTGACGCAGGGAAATGCTTCAGTGTTAGGTGTTACTTGCATCCCCAACCTTTGAAAGATTTGGCAGTAAAGGTCCCCAAACTTTTAAAGGTTTCGCACCATTCGAAACACATCATCTTACATAGGATTTGTTACATAGTATTGGCACTTGAGTTCTAAAAAATATTTTCCAAATCAGAAACAAGTCGATTGCTGTCAAGATTAGAGAACGTCAGTCATCAACCAGGGGGATTCATACACGTCTCTGCTCGAGTTGAACTATATTATGCTCTATTTGCGGATGAGTGTTTTCTCTCTCTAACCTTCTTATGCTAGTCTCCAATCTCAAATCATCCTCTTCCAAATCTTGGATCTGTGTCTCAAGACTGCACATCTTTGCCAGTAAACCTGAAATCACTTGTTTTGAACGTTCACACATGTGCGGGTCATACCATAAGAAGTAGCGGCAACTCATTCCCTATGAAATTTCACAGTCAAATCAACAAAAAATTCAGATGCAAATTTAGGGGAAGAAGAAACTCACTACCGAAATTAAGAAGAAACTCATTACTGAATGCTCACAAGCGAAGAATCTTCTTCCTGGATTTGTATTGGTCCATGATGTCCGCAATGGCATTCTCCCTCCACACCTACAAACTCTCTTTTCCTCCATTGTCAGACAAGTATTCTAATATAGGATACATTTTTGTGGAGGGAATGGGTTTATATATCTATGTAATCTACTGCTGAAAATTGGAGGGAAGGAAAATGTAATTTTCTGATTTTCCATTCATGCCATTTAGCCTAAAAATCGCGTGGAGGGCACATACTTAACGGCACTTTTAGATGGAAATCATCCACGGGGACAATTTGTGTGCATTTATAAAAGGTTGGGGATTGTGAGGTGTCTTAAAAAATGTTGAAGACGAAACTGGTTCTTAACCTAAATGTTGGGGACGATTTGTGAAATTAACCCCAAACATTTTTCGGAACGGCCAATGCTGCCATCGACGGAGCTAGCTGTAATAATCAATACGCTCTTTGAAAAATTCTATTTACAAGTAAATTTAAATTACTTTTTAAAAATAAATAAATTTTTTATATTTTTGGTGGTCAAGTGTTTCTCTCCCCTTTTTTTTTCCCTCCTCCTCTATGAAGCTTCATGTGGTCAAGGTTTAAAATACCCTTTATGTTGTCTTATCTGTTTTAATAAATAAGGGAGACTTTTCATACGTACATCTGTGCACAGCATGTGCAAAGAATGCATCGAGCATTTCACGTACGTGTGTGTTTATATGAGCTTGATACACATATTTTTAGCCTTTGAGACTGAGTAATGATACAACTTATTAGATCATTGACTGATACTTTTTTTTTTAAATTTAAATTTCGAACAACTCAAATATCTTAATTGATAGACATTTTCAGCCTCTAATTTCTTTTCATGAATATCTTAATTTCCCTCAATATGTGAACTAATCAGTGAAATACTAGTTGAGGTTTATCATTACTCTTTGGGACCTATATGCAATAAATGGCTTCTTCCATGGTCACATCACTCAATCGGAAGACTAATAGAATCCAAGTCAAGTGAAAGAACTCCGTGGTTGTGGGGGTTGAATTATTCAAAACAGGTTGCAAAAATTAATAGATATTAATTAGATAGTTTGAAACTTTTTGGTCTTCATCCCTTAATTAATTGTCCCCACTTGAAAGAAAATGAAAGAAATTAGGGTTGTCTTTGTGACTTGATCTTTATCACTAATTACATCTAGCTAACTA
Organism: Nyctanthes arbor-tristis; assembly: GCA_963692815.1. Classification (NCBI taxonomy): domain Eukaryota; kingdom Viridiplantae; phylum Streptophyta; class Magnoliopsida; order Lamiales; family Oleaceae; genus Nyctanthes; species Nyctanthes arbor-tristis. The sequence continues at coordinate 51,110 of CAVNYN010271490.1, forward strand.
GTTTATTTTTTTTTAGAAACACAATTATAATATGTATTTTAACAGTATAAATACGCATAAATATATTAGTTCAACGCAAAGGAATCGACAATGGGTATTTTTACAATAAGTATGATAAACTCCAATATAAGGGAATTAAACTTGGGACTTGGTCCCAAGTCTCAACCTAACTCACTAACCAGGCCTCATTTTGAAATTTAAATTCTTACTTTTATTAATAAAATGAGAGACAGAAATTTGTATAGAATGCTAACATTTACTTTATTATCTTTTAATTAAGTTGAACCAAGCATGCAAATTTTCATTTTCACTTCAAAACAAAAGTTGGGGGAATGGAATTAATCCAAATCACAAAACATTCGGACATCAAGTTGCTGAGAGAGAAGCAAAGTAGATGTTTTCAGAATCATTCAACGTCCAAAGTGGTAATGAGAATAGATAAATTGACACGTAAACTATTCAACCTTTAATTTGGGACACTTTTAATTGAACAAGTCTTGTTGGGACAAGATGCGTTGAGTCCATTGGGCTGAATTATCCATTACTATCCTTATCAAAATCTCAATATTTTAGCCTATTATAGCAAAAGCTTTTGAGTTCTTTAGCGCTAAATTTTTATTTTGATTTGGGATTTACAAATCAAAGTAGCCACAAAAAATTATTTGGAGCCAACTCGTCTTCTCTTGTATGTGGCCGGCCATCTTGGTGTTCTTCTAAATGATTGATTGTTGTTCGACTATTTCGACTAAAGTTAAGAGTAGTAAATTGAGATAGAAGACAAGGGTGGTAAGATCGATAAGATCAAATAAAGCATAAGGCCGGCACTTACACCATTCTACTTGATCGTGTACCTTTGCTGCGACTAGATCCCACTTATTTTTTTAGGTTTAAAAGCAAGTTGTCAAAATATTATTACAAGATCAAAGTAACACAAAAACATGTATATGAGACAAATTCTGAAAGGGTAGAAAAAAATTGAAAACCCAAAGAATAAGCTAAAGAAATGTTAGATGCAACCACAAGAATTAGTAGAAGTAGCAGTTTTATTCTTATTTAAGACTATTTCCTCTGCTTTCCTAATCTTTATTTCATTAAGCACATTTCCAGCCCATTCAGAAAAGAAACTCTCATTGTATCCAATTCTGCCACCTTTATAAATCGACATGCAGCGGCGGTCGTCCTCCGGATACGGGCAGTGATCACCCTCTGGGTCCCGCCACGCGCCACGGTGTACCATCCCCGACCAGCTAGCGATCCAGTGGAACACATACTGACCTACGCCGGCTAGTTTTAACCAACCCTTGGGGAAGAATTCCATCACACTGCTGTTTCTATCCATGAAGAACATGTTGGTTAATTGTGCCCCGTGTGGAGAGATCAAAATGTCAGTCGAACTCATCACTTTCACCTGAAAAGTGACAAACCGAACTTGCAATATTAAGACCGGATGGTTATAGAGGCATCAATATGTGAAAATGTACCAAATTTTGATATTCTAAGTGTACCGAGTTTAGTATTCCCAAACCAATGAGAACTGATATTAATTGGGTTCTCTATCTACAACTGTCACATTATTTTGGAAGTATCAAACTCAAGCACCAAAAATGTTCTATTGGATGCTTAAGCATGTAATCAGGCCGGCCCTTGCCATAGATAATTGGAAGCATTCAAAACAAAACCGATCTCGGTGTACCTGTTCACAAAAGGTGAGATTGTTGGAATATGCCACAAGCAACCGGCAGCCATCAACCTTCCGGCACGCCTTGTCAAAGATGCCGATAACCGCTGTATCAGTCTTGAATGACCTCGCTCCGTTCCTCATAAACATTGTCATTCCGATCACCGGCACCCCTTCGTCATTAACCTCACCAATTGGCCTACTCACATTACAATACAACCTAGCCTTGCACCTCAACAAATCATAAACTTCCATTCTCTTTTCCCTTGACATCCCCCCTTCATTATGCCTCATCACCACCGTCTCCTCAAAGCAAGCCGGGGTCTGATCGATCCCCTCGAATTTTTCGACATTCAAAGTTTCTCCATATGTGGCTTCCATTAAAGTCGTTAACCAAGGTCCCATTCTTGTCCTCAGTTCACCCCAATGGTACAAAATCCACCTTCTTGGTAGTACTGAACATTTGTTCTTAATATGCCACGCAACAAATGGTACCACAGCTGATAAACCATGCCATATGTTATCATAATTATAGTGATTATATGACACATAAGTGAGTCCTTTCATAAGGGTGGCATTTTCGGGCAGTGTTTCCGGCCAAGCAAGTGCATAAGAGTTCCATGATCCGTCATGGGTGTCGTTTCCTTGAAGGCACAAGACTCTGCCTTTTGAGGCTTCTGATGGGAACTTTTGGTATTGGACTTCACCTTCTTCATGTGTATCATACATGGAGCTCATGAACCATGTGTGGCCTTGTTGAGCAGTGTTAGAGTAACGTAGGTCTTTTAGCGGAAGAAAAGTCACCGCGTCGTGTAGTTTTGAGGCCATTGGTTTGAGCTCTTTCGCGCAATCTTGAAGAGTTGCTGTGGTCGAGTTCATAGCCTTTTGCCATTGTTGCATTAAATTCCATGGAGGGGTGGCATGGAGGGATTGGATTTGGAAGATGATCAACAGAGTGACACAAATGGCAAGGAGGTAGAGTGAGCATTTTGGTGAATAAAGAGAGAAAGAAAGTATTTTACGGGTATTTTTCAAGGTTTTTTCTGATTCTGATGCTGCCATGGATTTTGGAAGATGATTCTTGTTTGAGGGGTTCATATGGATTGAACTGATAATGGAGTAGTAATAATAATTGGAAATTTGGGAGCTCTTTGAGTAGCGGAATACTTGGATCTTGCCCAAGATGTTATGTTAAATTAATAAATTTGAGACACGAAGTGAATGTCAATGTATGAGAGATGCAACGAACACGAATACTAATGTTGATTTTATAATGCAAGAAAACGGGCAAAATGAAAACATTACCACACATTCACATATTATTGTGTTGTTAAAACTTTATTTCTGAGCCGAGATGGTCATCCACATTACCAGTAAAAGCCATAAGCTCAGGTCCTGCATTCAACTATTTATGAAATATTTGCTGCAAAATGATGATCAGTAAAAAGTGTCATACTTTTTCAAGCCGAAGGCACCTTTCTTGAAATTCGATCTTCCAGTTTAATTACCCTTCACGTGACATGAATTAGAAATTTCATTAACTGTGATTTCTTGCATTTGACAGCAACCGGAAGCTTTAGGACGAAGCTATCAGTAAGTAGGATGATGCATTGCAACAAAAGAAATGGGGGCAGGTAAGGTCACTATAATAAACTCTCAATACCCGTCCAGGGCTGGCTCACTGGAAAACCGGGTTGCTCGAAGCACACACACCATACTCACCGGTTGTCTCAAACCAACATTCCGCATGTTTCAAGAATGATTTATGAGATAAATTGGCAACACAATAACCCCGGTGAACTGATAAGTAGCTAGCAAACCCTGTAATCATGATTCATGCTCGATAATGGGCTACTAGAGCACAAAAACTAACCAAAACATCAAACATTTAGCTAATGATTTAGCAAACCATCAAAGAAACAGGTTACTTACAAGACATACCAAATCAGCTTTCAACATTTGTTATATCAGATTAATATTTGAGCACAGCACAACCATGAACTAAGTCGAGGATCATCTCATGACCTTCTGATCAACAATACAAGGGTCAGAATTCTATGTACATTATAGTCGGCTAATTGAACCTTCCAGTCTAGACCATCCGTGCCTTCTTCTGTCGCGATCTGGTAAAGCTCTAGCTATTTTTAAGTTATCTTCCACCCCGGCTACATTTAAAACTGCGAGATGCATCAGCAGGTTCACTTTGGAGTCAGAATGCTGTACAAAGATTGCCAGTTTTCAAGTTAGATGAACACTCCTGTTCGATTGGCCGAGCCGGGCTACATAACCTGCTTCTCTTAGGTTCAGATATTCTAACCCGTGAAATTGCCACAGCAAGAATGTCAACCAGACCACTATCTTCTCCTTCAGTCGAACCACTGGATGCTAAAGTTGGACTAGAGTCGTCACTGAGAGTAGTGCGGGCTATCAACTTGCTTCTCTCAGACTCTGCCCCAGGAAGAGAAGTGGTCTCTTTCAAAGAGTTCTGCAGCTTTGGCTTAACAGTTATGGGTTTTAATGTGGATTCAGTGTAGAATGAAATCCATGGATGCCCTGAAATAAATGATTTCAACGGTAAATGCCATAGAACAAAAAACTACTAATGATGGCATATCCAATGTCTAAAACTGCCATCATAAGAATGGTTAACGTTCCAGAAAAGCCGAATGCGTCAAAAACAAGAGAGAATAATTAGTGCATGCGGTTATACTGTTGAAACAGACGTTATAATTTCAAATACCTAAATGAAAATTGCACTACCAATGCCGGAGAAGACATACATGAATAATTTTCTTTATTTCTTTTTCATTTTTTTAAAATAAAAAAAAAAAAAGATTTTAGGCACAACTGATGTTAGAAACAGACTTAATGCATAACAAGCAGATCTAACATTTTGTCCATTCGCAAAACACATGGCACACAACCTAATGCTCCATGTTGCCCTTCAATACATCAGCCAAACGAATCAAACAAGTGTCAACTATAATCATTGCCCAATGAGGGTAAACTAGAAATTACTCACTTAAAACTTCATTTGCTGAAAGCCTTGCTGAAACACTCCTATTCAACATGCCGGAGAGTAGATCACGAGCAGGCTGTGACACTGAATTCCAAACCTCACCACTATAATCAAGCCTCTCTTTCTTGATAGCTTCAAACACAGCTTCCAGAGAATCACCTTGAAATGGAAGCACACCAACTAGAAGTGCATGCAGTAGCACACCAGCACTCCAGATATCCACTTTCTCAGAGTAATTACCGATCAGCACTTCTGGAGCAACATATGCAGGACTTCCAACGACACCCGTCAAGCTCTGACCTGAAGCGAGGAAGTTAATTATCACATGAGAGACACATTAAAATACTTTTTTAATATTCTTCTTCAAAAATATAATTTGTTCAACCTCATAATAACATAAATTACAACAATTACACCTTGATCACCCCCTGCAACAAGCCCCTTGCCCACCCCACCCCAAAAACTTGCATCCGCAATGGTACAACAGAGGCAATGTTTCTAGTGCATTCCAGCATTTTGGATCATAGATGATTTGTCTACTTTCAGTGGATAGATGACAGTTTCTCAACAATTGAAGTCTGCCATAGGCATCCTCCAAATAACGAGTCAGCCATGATTAGGGCCGAGATTTTGGGCCCTAGAACAAAATTTATGTGAGCCCAACACTTCCAGAACATTAGACCAAATCCGATTTTAATAGTTTAAACATCGACTTCCAAGTTTCAAAAGTATGAAAATATGCATAGATCGTAAGAATCAAAAAGGTCACGAGAAACATCTCTATACACATTTGAAATTCTAAATATCATTAGTTCTGTATTAAACATGGTATAAGTAGATTTAAATTTTCAAAAAATGCATACAGATCCTTTCCTATCTGAAAAATTCTAAAGGGAGATCAAAATGTATGTCTTCTACCACTAAGAAAATATTCTTCTTGGAAAATATCTAGATTCCCATATATTTCTTCCATGTTCTATGGAGATTTATTTAGAATTGGTTTTTTGAAAGCTAATTTTTTTGGGATAATTTGTGTTAGGGATGTAAAGAAAGATTACTGAAGAGTGTGAAAATTTGGTTTTTATGGAGAAAATATGTAGTTAGTATTAAAGTTTGAATTGTTTACCAACTATTGATTTAAGTTTCCTAGAACAAACTATTAATCTACCAAAATATCGAAATATTAGGTTCAAAACGAACAAATTCGTTAGAGATTTTCATTCATTTATTCTTTAAGGGAATAGGATAGAATTTAACATCGATTTGCCTAAGATTATCTATTTTTTAGATTTTACTCCGAACTTATTGCTAATCTACTCAACAATAAACAAGTTATCATATTTTTGCCAGGATCTAATATACAACGTCGATAAGCATGCAAAGTTTGAAAATTTTACCATGAGAAGCTTCTGTGTTCAAATTAGTGAGACTGAAACACGTTAATTTTACTAAGAGCTTGTTTGATCCTCATTATTTGGGGAATTTATATAGAGGAGTGAGGTAGAATGTGCATTGGAAATGTAAAAAGGTGTGTAATATATGGTTGTAATTGAGCAGTTGTCAAATCAAATGGTAGGCAAATTTATAAATTAAGAGAATAAAGAGGATCAAACAAGCTCTAAAAAGTGTTTCATAAATATTGGCAGCCTACTAAATTAATAAATAAACAAATGAACATATTTATAAGTTTTTTAAATAAACAGCCATATGTAGCCTAATTTCCTCTTAAAAGTTCAATAGAACTTTCAAATAAAGCAAAGGCCCCATTTTTTCTCCTTTTTCAATTTCCATGAGTCCATCTATTTTCCGCAGCTGAATACACCTACTTGTGGGATTTCTTTAACATTGACTGCTAAAAAGAATATAAAGTAACATGAACAAAAACCTAGACAAAATGACATAACGGAAAAATATACATTATGTCATGTAATACAACAAAGCACCGCAGGGGTCGCCCATCTGCCTCAACCCAAACCACTAACCATTATGCAGAATGAACCTGGAATAATTAGTTGCATGGTTGCCCATATAGAAAATTACTGAAGTAACAGCAAGCTAAGTATAATGAAACAAAAATGAGCTATCACCAGATGAATCAAGCTTCTCTTGACTGACAGTAATCTGTTACGCTTCAGATTAAGTTGACTGCTCAGTTGAAGCCTTTTGTCAGCTTGTAACTTTTCAGTCAATAAAAAATTGAATCCTTCATTCCAATACAATAAGTGAAACAAGAATTGCAGATGTTAAGAAAAGAAAATCTACCCCTTTTAGCCCTTGGTACAATAAGAGAACAAGAGATTTGTAATGTGGAAATGCTAGACATCCATTTATTCCCCAAGAACTACATAGTGTATCAGTGTCTATGTGATATGCGAGGGAGTAAAGAATTAAAGAATGGATTACTGATGGGGTGGGGGAAGGATAAGAAATCTCTTTAGTAAAAAGTGACTAATTGTTATACTCACCATCTAAAATTCTCACAGCCAATCCAAAATCAGCAAGTTTCATCTGTCCAGAAGTTGTAAGGAGGATATTCTCAGGCTTTACATCCCGATGGACAACACCCATCTCATGGCAGTATCGGATGGCCAGCATCAGTTCCTTAATTAGGTTAGCAGCCTTTCTTTCAGTATATCGGCCTTCTCTGGCCATCTGATCAAGTAAACGTCCCCCAGAGCAAAGCTCCATCACAAGATGAAAAGATTCAGCATCCTCATAAACTGCCTTCAGTGTCACGACACCTGGATGGCCTGAGAGGTGTTGCATTATCTCCACTTCTCGGTGCACAATCTCCTCCCCTTTCCGCAAAGTCTTGCATGCGAAATCTTCTCCACTTGCTTTACACCGACAAAACACTACTGACCCAAATTTTCCTCGCCCTATAGTTTCACCCCGTTCATACTCTTGTTCAATCTTTTTCTTCCTACCTAAACGAGTCGCAACATCAATACATCCAATTTTCCTTTTAAGACCTCTTGCCGGTGAGGCCAAACATGCTGCGCCGCACGGTGGGGCAGTAACAACTCCAGTAACCAAACTTCTACAAGAATCAACATTTTTTAAAGCTACTACTTCCCTGCACTTCTTTTTCCTCCTTGAATAATCTTCCAAGGATAAATGTGACCACAAGATTGCCAATGAAGTTTGTTCCTCAACTTCTTTTTGACACGTTTCTGAGATCTCCACTCCCTTACGTTTCTTCCTCAAACACTCCATCGTTTATTAGAAAAAATCAATCCCTAACAAAAACTAGAGACTATGAGAAACCCATCATAAACCTAACATTTACAGAAATTTTCTAAAACCCTAAAGTCACATATATTAGTTCAATCGTCCTACTTAAACCTAACAAACAATAGATAAATCTATGATCAATCCAAAATATAGGAGTGAAACCCGCGCAGAAAATCTCTGATTTTTCAAAAAAAAAAAAACCCTGCAATTGAAGAATGTATCGATCAAGCCCTGTTCATTTTACTCTTTCTCTCAACCGAAACAACGTCAAAATTAAAAATAAATAAATAAAAGAAAAAAAAAGGCCACGAATTTATACCCGCGCATGCTAAGGCTTCTTGATCTTCTTCTTGCGACCCATTTGGTAGAAATGTCCTATTTACCACAATAATTTGCCATTAAAGCAAAATTTAATACCCGCGATTAATAAGAAGTAATAGAAAATCTCCAAAATAAAAATCTTGACTGAAACCAACCCGGAAACCCGTCCGAAAGAAAATCTGGCGAAAGATGCAGAGAATATTCGGGTAGAATTATATACCTTCACACAGAAGAGAAGAAGTCTAGAGAGATCAAGAGAAGTAAACAACTAAACAAGAGTCCTCTTTGGAGGAGAAAAAGGGGCCGCTGTTGGTTTATTTTTCTCCCTTTCTCCTGCTCCGTGTGATATAAAATACAGTGCGCCCTATACAAGACACACGTGACGCTAATAACTGTGTCGCGCGTATCCTTTTAGATCCAGCGGTGGGGATCTGCCATGTCATTCTTATCAACGGTCCAGATCCGATCTCGATGTGGCAGCCAATCGATCGGTCGCACCTCACCAAAATTCTCACTTCTCTCTCTCTCTCTCTTTTTTTTTTTTTATTTTATATAGGGGTTAATTTCACAAATCGGCCCAAACTTTAGGTTAAAAACCGGTTTTTTCTCTAAACTTTTTTAAAACACCTCACAGTCCCTAACCTTTAATAAATACACACAAATCGTCTTTTTTCCACTATTGCATAAAATTATTAATAAAATAACGATTATACCCTTTAAACTTTTTAAGGGGGGAGAATCGTCATTTTGTTAAAAATTTTATAGAATAGTAGAAAAAGGACGATTTGTGTGTATTTATAAAAGGTTGAGGGTTGTGGTGTGTCTTAAAAAAGATTGAGAACGAAACTGGTTCTTAACTCAAAGGTTGGGAACGATTTGTGAAATTAACCTTTTTTATAATTAATATTTGACTAGCAGGGTACTAACTACTAGGGTTTTCATTAAATTTGATCAAATACCATATTACATCAGAAGAGATTTGGTATGGTATAATACTCGTCACTAATGTAATTTGTAAGATAGTGATGTGCTCACATTAATGACTACTATTATACCTTACGACTATCCAATTTGTACCCCAATTTAATGAAAATGCATTATAATTAGTTACTACACAGAGCCTTAATCAGATTGAATTGAATATAATAAATTTGTTACACTAAATTCTATTTTGAAATATAAATATACACTCAATCCGTCCCAATTATATAGTCCATCTTGTCTTTTTGAGTGTCTCAATTATATAGTATTTTCTTTATTAAGAAATCTAAAATTACATTATTTTACTAATTCACCCTCATTTAATATTTAACTAAAACTATCAATTTTAAATTCTACTTATTAAATAAGGGTAAATTATGAATACGGATTACAAAATATATATTTCTAATACAATTCTTAATTAACATGAAGTAGCAAAATTGACTATATAATTGAGACAGATGGAGTATATATTTATAGAATTGTTTTGCTAATCAGATTCATATATCTTGAATATTTAGGCCTATATGGTTATCCTGAATTGACTTGACTTTGTTTTTACGTTTGTTGTATGTTCCACCTTCTAGACATGATTGGCAGACGGCATATAACAACCAGCTACTCTAATGAATCGTTCCACCAAAAACCAAAACCGAGTACAAAACGAGTCATGGTCAAAATAGCATAAAACAGTCATAAGTGGGGCCATTATTTCTCCCAAAATTCATCCTGTCTATGTGTTAATTATGTAGCTATCTTTCTACCATTTGTTGAATAAGCCCCCTAATCTGCTCTCAGTCACTAGATAACAGAACTAACAACAGCTGGTCTTATGACCTTACAGCATTTCATCTGTAGGGTCACACCCCTTTTCACTCAGGAGCATATGGAAACTAGTTGCTTTCTCGTTCAGTCCAGCTTCCTTGAATGCATTTAGCACTTTAGTACATATGGAGATATCAAACTCTGAAGTTGCTGATTGCTTCCATTGATCGAGTATTTCGCCCACCTCTTTCAGATTATCATCCATCAGATACGAAGAAAGTATACATATGTAGTTCCTTCCTGTCAGTTTTTGCCGAGTCATTCTCAGAGACTTCCAGATATGATCGAGTTTTTCAGTGTCTCCCAGTGCTCCAAATAAAATAACAAGAAAGTCGTAAGTTATCAGTTCTCTTAGTGTGATTTCTTTCTCACTTTCCGCTATAGAGTCCTGTGCTGAATGCACAAGGTGACTTGAAGTGATATATATGTCAGCAAGTTTCATATATCTAACCCAACTTTCATCGCAGCCTGCATCTCGACTCATCTCGTCAAGAATCCTTCTCACCTCATCAATGTTTAGGGCTGCAGCACATGCACTTACCCAGAGATTATAGGTAAACAGATCTGGTGCAATGTTATGGCTTTTTAGTTCCTCAACTATTAAATTCACCTTTTCAAGCTGTCCGACTGACATATATAAAGTCATTAACTCATTGTAAGTGATGGCACTTAAGGAAAGATTCGCTTCCTTGATTCTTTGGTAGCATTGCTCTGCCTTCTCTGTTAGTTTCAACCTAGCATAAGAGTGGAGGAGAGCAGTGTATGTTTCACTAGTTTTAACTGCAGGAGGTAGTCCTTCAAAGTAGCGCTCGGCAGCATCAATGCCAAAAACTTTTGTCATCAAGTCTATACGGAATGCATAGTCAGAGTCAGATAACTCATATTCATCGTGACTAATCATCCATTCAGATACCTGGAAGTTTTCAAAGTTATGCGTCAGTAAATGTAATTACAGTCAGTGAAACCAAAGAATGAAGCATACATTAAGACAAGCGGACATGAATCTCTGATTCCCAAAAATAAAGCTTTGGATAATCATTACATATCATATTAGCAACATGAGGAATAACCAAAAGATCTTTTATTAAAGCAAAGTTACTGTGTTGATCTTCCAATATTAAATGGCTAATATAGAAAATTCCAGAGGAGAAAACACTTCCTATCAATAGGAAATATCATCCTTTACAAATTAAAGAAGTACGAAAAAAGTGGGTAAGTATAAAGACAATATCACATCTTGTAAACATAAACAATCAAATCAGATATGTTAACGGTGTCTGCATGAACCAGAAGAATACTATATTGATTTCTTCAGAAAACTGTTTGACAGCTTCCTTTTACATTTAGCGACAAAGGGGGAACCTTACTGTTGGATAATTCTTCAGATCAATCACGACACTCAACTCACTTGCCTACAGAAAAATACCCCAATTTGAGCAATACAACGTAGAATAAGCATGGAGTCTTCCAGGCGTATAAGCTTTGGACTATCAAAGAGGTTGAAAAAGAATTATAGTTTGGGCAGTTTCTAAACAGTGTGAACTATTGAGGTAAGAGGACAGTATCACATTTAAGACAGAAGAGAGAGGGAAAGAGAACTGAACATCAGATCGAGAGTCCCGTGGCATCACATCAAGGGCCTCAAACAGTCTCAATAATTCAACAAAGCTAGAAGGGATCCCAGTCCCACTACTTACTAAGATTCTAATTCTAATCTGCAGTTACTAATTGCATATTGACCTACCAGTGATGAATTCAAGCTAAGAAGGGCATACACCTGAGAAAATTAAATCCCAATCAATAGATCCATGGAAGTCCTAAATGAGACTGCTAAAAAGTAATCTTCTTCCTCAGCAATAAATCCTTCTGCAACAAGTTTTTCAGAGCATGTAAAAGATTAGATTCATGGTGGGCCATCTAGAATGAGTAAATCAACAGAGTGAATATAGAAGGCGAATGCAGACAAAGAACCAAGACACCAATACCATCCTGCACCATGCAATACATTGTAGAACAAAGACAAAAGCGTATGTCATTCCTTGTGTTAAAAAACGCAGCTACGGAATCAAATGACACTCCATCAGTTAAAATTTTAACGGAAATTAGATATGCTGCATCTTACAGAGTCAAGCCACCTTCCATATGAACTGGACTAATAGATAACTCCCTTATGCTTACTCCCTGGACCCAGCACTAAATCACCAGACCAAGATCCAGTGGAATCAAACTTGTTCTTCATACAAAGGATTCATCAAGAACCTTTTCTTTGCTCAAATTCAATCAAACTTGATCTTCATACAAAGGATTCATCAAGAACCTTTTCTTTGCTCAAATTCTGAGAAAAATGCTTAACTTAAACAGCAATACAGGCTTGCTGTTATTCAATCCACAGAATAGTATTATGAAATAAAAACAATTTAAAATCTTGTCCATCATATTTTCTAGCGAGCTCTAATACTTAGTACCAATCACGCAACCCAGTTCAGCCGCTATTAATTAGCACCCACACTACAATTTACCAATATGGCAATACAGCCCCCAAAATGTACAAAACCATAAAAAAAAGGCAATAGAGATCAAGAAATTTAACGGAAATTTGCTAAATTTACCACAAAAGGGCAATCTTTTTTATGGAGTTAATCCCCTAGACAATTGAATAACAATAGAAGAAATAGGCCATGATTTAACGACCTCGAGTGCGTGCTTGTAACGGCTAGATCTTCGAAGGTCTCTGGAGATGCCTCGAAGGTCAGAAATGGCAATTTTGTTGCCCTCATCGATCCATTTCTGCAAAATATTAGTTGCGCTTCTCTTGGGGAGTCTGAGTCTGAAAATTCTACTTCTCAAATCATCTTTCTGTCCTTCTTCTGTGTCAGAACCCAGGGATCCTTCGTGGATTGGCATGGAGGGTTGTTGAACTTGATGGGCTACTTGACTTGTTGAAAAAAAGAATCTGAATGAGCTTGTATCATCCCTGCGCGCATTTCTACAAAAACAGAAAGATAATTCAGTATCATTACAAAAAAAGGGGGGGAATATGTGTTTGCTTTTTGGGTGTGGCAGTACCGGATGAGAGAGAGGAACAGCGAGCGAGCGGCCATTGTAGCTGGCTGGATTTCTTGGAGCCTTTGTTGAATGACAGAGGAATGCCACTACTGATGCCTGATGATTCAAAATATTGGGAGAAAAAAATTTCAGGAAAATGACGCTGAAATTGTCAGAAGTGGGATTTGAACCCACGCCCTCTCACGAGGACCAGAACTTGAGTCTGGCGCCTTAGACCACTCGGCCATCCTGACGGCAGTTAAGAATCCGTCGAAATAATTTTCTTTAACCGGTGATAAAAACTTTTAGGTACATGTACAATCTTGCTTTATTTATAGATACACTAGCCCATCATTCATGTGTTGCACGAAAAGACAAAGTCTAAAAAATTTCAATAATAATAAATAATAAAATATTGAACAAGTACCCGTCATCAGATTTGTATAACAAAATCAATAAATATATGGTTTTTGATTTAGTAATTGATACGTTAAATTAATGTTTTATTGATAATTTATTAATAGTTACCTGCTTATGTACTCGGTTAATATTTTACTATATTTTATTTTTAAACCATATAACTTATTTAATATTATTAGTTAACAGTCTAATAATGTATATCGTATATATACCATGTTAACCGTATTCGCTCAATACTCGTTCAGATAAAAAATCTCATAATCATAAAAAAGTATACACCAAACACACCTTTTTAACTGTATAATACCTTGTAATATAGGGACGAATCTAGCCTAGGGCCAGCACGCGTTACAGCACGATTTTTTTTTTTAAATTCATATTGAAAAAATTGAAAAAAAATTATATTAGCCCTATTAAATTTGTAATTTTTTGTATTATAGCCCGTGTAAATTAAACTCTTGGATTCACTAATGTTTCTCCACATACTATTTTAATTGGGTGATACCTCGTTTTATTTTATGTAGGTACCTATAATATCACGTTACTATTTTTATCCAGTAAATAAAAAATATAATATTTACAAAGGTAGCATAATTTTAAAATAACAATTATAGGAAAATTTTCAAAAATCTCTTAAACTTTTGTAACAAAACTTCTCACACCGGTGTGACGTGTATAAATGCATGCCACATGTATTATATGAAGTCATGTATATTTAAAATATACGTGGCGTACATCCATACACATCATACGAGATGAGAAGTTTTGTTACACAACCTCTAGGAGGTTTTGGAAAGGGACTCAACAATTATAATGATAAATAAAATATCAATATGACAAAATTTGTCATATGAACTCGACCTATTAATAATTATGTCTGAAATTAATTATTGTTTTTTATCTTATATATTTGAACAAATTTCTAGTATTTTATGACTAATTGCAAATAGGAATATATCAAAATAATTAAATTTATATAATTAATAATTAGGAAAATTTTGTAAGATAATGAGTTTAATTCAATGCCAAATTATTGGTTATTATGATTTTTGTTTTGGGTTTGTGTAATTATATCTGTGGAAATCAAGGAAAGATTTGACGAATATTTTTGTTGATAAACATACTCGATTTGAGTAAAGTTTTCAAGAACTTTCTGAAATTTTTTACGCAGTTTTTTAACAAAATTTTAAGGAAATCCTTAACTCCTTACTTATTTATCCATTTAATGTTTTATTATAAAAGTTCATCTCCAATTGCTCCGGGAGGTTTTTTAACAAAATTTTCCATCCCTTGTAGCGTGTATAAATGTGTATCACCTGGCATTCATAAAATATATATGGTGTACATCCATACACACCACACGTGGTGAGAAGTTTTGTTACAAAATCTCTAAGAGGTTTTTGAAAGTTTTCCTTTATTATAGTTTAATTTGTAAATCATCTAGCTTATTCAATATTTTTAGTTAACAATCTAATATTATGTATCAAGCATGTATCATAATACGTGTAAAAACTCAAAAGTCATTTAGATAAAAAAATTTCATACTCATGAAATCATATCCACTCCACATACCCACCAAAGAATAACTCATTTTATTATGTAAATATACCCATAATACCCCATTGATATTTTTGTATAACAAATTAACAATATAATCATTTAAAGAGTTGCATTATTTTAGACTAATTGTTTTTACCATGATACATGTATTTGCTCGATACCCGTTCATATAAAAAATTACATTGTAGATTTAAGAATATCCAAATTAGTAATACATATATATATATATATATATATAAAAGATTTTGCTCTTATTTTTTTTGCAAACAGGAATCCAACTTTTATATTTGTGTGGCTATATTGGCATACTATGACATAAATGACATTTTTTGTTTTTTATTTTTTTTATCATAATAATGAATCCGGTAACAAATTCATGTGTCGATTGAAATTTTGTAAAAACATTTGTATTTATTTAAATTTAAATCAATAATTTTAAAGTTAGTAAGTAATTGAGAAGTTTTTTGCAACTCACATAAAATTGGTTTCACAACAAATACGGGACATAAACCAATCTAGGCGGAGATAACGGTGTTATTCAATCATAGCAATAACTTTTGGAAAAGATTAGGGTATTATTTAGAAAATACATGAAAAGAGAAGAACTTTTTGAGCAATAATTTTAAGCGGGAAAAAATGTTGACCAACTTTTTTATTTTAAGATACATACTAGTCTCTTATACGTGCATTGCACGGGAACACAAAAACCAAAATAAGTGTGCCCAAATTTTAAGTAAGGTACCCATGACAATTGTATTTGAACAAAATTTGTACCCGTATGATGTATATTCTGCGAATCGAGATATCAAAATCACAGTATGTATATTATATCATAAAACGTGAATAGAACTTTATCCATACTTATCCTAAATAGAGGAATTTTCATCTTCCAAAATCAATAATATGATAAATGCATGAATACTTTGAAACTTAGTGAAACTTTAGCAGTATGCCCCTACATGAATACCCTTTGAATAACGCGTAATTCAAATGTATCTCACCTACTTTTTCAAATATTGATTTTACGTCCAATAATTTGAGAATCAATACCTTCTAGAATGGTAACTAAATTAGTTTTCTTGAATGAATGTGTTTTTTCTCCCTCCAAAAATAAAATAGGAAAAATGGAAAGTTAAAAGAATATCAATTTTGACTACGGCGTTTAAGAATCCAGGCGATGAATGTCAATCGGATAATTCAAAATGTTATTTTCCCTATTCGGAAAATTTAAACAAAACTATTATCTCAAAATTATTGTTGAAATTGTGGTTCGAATTGTACTTCAGTGGTTAGGATGTGTTTGTATTCCGAGCCGAAGGTCTCGGATTCATATCACACATGCCCTTTCCTGAATTTCCCTACACTTCCCTATATAACCCCTGTATCCACAAATAAAAAAAAAAGGAAAAAGAAAAAATGTTGAAATTCATTCGAAAAAAATATTGTTGAAACTATTTAAAAATAATCAAACAAAATCGGCAATGCATATCACCGCAAATCAAACACAATATCCATTCTAAAAAAAGAAAAAGAAATCAAACACAAAATGAATATAGACTGGATTTCAAGATCATACAAAGTCCCCAGATAGAATATTATGATGGAAAACATACTTACCTAAATCGGGGCCAAAAATCATAATGAGTTAGCGATTCTCTAATTTGAAGAGATAAAGTAGAGATGAGAGATTTTCGAAAATGTATGAATAAAAATTCAATTCAAGCAAAAAAAGAAAAATGACATTACCAGTTCCTTTATGGTGCCCCACTTTAGGCGGAAAAAAATATCCGAAACTTAAGTCTTTTAATTATATATATATTAGATTAGATTAGATGTAAAGTAATATGTTGTTGGTGTCAATATATGCACAAAAATAGCTTGACTAGGAGCATGGCAAGAGTTCCATTATATATGTATTGACATATATCATCTCTAAGTATTGAACGACTTTTAAGACTTGCTCATTGCCAATCACACACGCATAGGGACAAACCCAGGTGTTTATTATATTAAATGTCCATTATTTTTTTTTAATAAATACAAGGGGATATAGAGGAAGGATTGGTGTGGTTTGAATAAAGGGATCTCCCACCCAAATTACTACAATACAATTTGAACCGGAAGTGATAATATGATAATAAATTCAACACACGCGTCGGCTCACACGTACATATTAGGGGTCTTGAATTTTCACATTATCCATGTTGGCTTTCCAGTTGAGTGAATTATTTTGCTGTGAAAATATATAATCCTTGTACTTCATTGAGCGATATGCATGTGCACATCCCTCATTCTCGACTAACTTTGAAGCCAGGCAAACGATGGTCTCCAATGAGGGACCATTGGCCATGGCAAGAGAAATTCTCGTATTCTTGTTATTCACCACTGCTCTGTGCACCACATGTATTTTCCATTGCTAAATATCTGTTGAAGCCAGAAAGAACAAGTACAGATATAAGCTACTCTTGAATCCACAGTGATGAATGGCATTATTATTATTATTATTATTATTATTATTATTAAAAGGCGTACCTCGAGATGATCGCCTGTGTTGACTAAAATAGAGTTGGGAAGAGGATTCACGTTGATCCACTGTCCTTTGTGATGTAATTGGAGACCACCCACTTGATTCTGTATGAGGAGAGTGAAAAGGCCATGATCTGAATGTGGTGGCAAGCCAAGTGCAAGTTGAGGCTCAGGTCAAGGTGGATAGTAATTTGCCATAAATATTTGTAGAGTTGAGTCCATGTCCAATATCTTTTCCATTTCATATTCTTCAAGTCCAAGGCTTTCTGATATTCCTCTCACCAGTTTCCCCACCAGATTTTGTGTTCTTTTACGGTATTCCGATAATAGTTCTCTACAATTATGCAATGCAAAATCAATGGATTTTAAGACAGTAAAGGAACAACCGTATTGAAACACACACACACACACACACACAATATTAAACATAAACCCGAGACCTGGCAAAAGTCATGCAACCTTTTAACATAATCACAGTGTATTAGGAATAGTGTCAAACGAATAAGACCTAAGTCTAGTATATTATTTTTATTTATCAAGTCTAATATCAAGTCTTTTATTTTTATTTATCATATATTATATATAATTCGGCCATATAAGATATTTTTTCAGGAAAGCTCTAGGTTAGTTCATTTGTTTGTGCTTCTCTCTGGCCCTGAAGAATGGGCCTCACCGGTCTATATATTTTTCTTTTAAAATCTTAGCCCATTTGTATCTTTATGAATTCATAGATCGGAAGAGCACACGTCTGAATTTGACTATTAGATACAATATGTTTACCATGAAAAAAAAGTGAATTATAATAAACAAGTTGTCACAAGAAGTTGATTGGATTAGGCAAATGGCTTGTCTAATAGGCAGGTGGGAACCAAACAAACAAGTTAATTATCTATTCGGATCCATAAATCTACCATTTAAATTGGTTATGGGTAAATTTCACATATGGTCCCCAACCTTTGCCCTTATAATGCCTGGGTCTCTAACCTTTTTTTTAGCTCGTTGAGTCCTCAACCTTTCATAAATACGCATAAAAAGTCCATCTTGACGGAATTCATCCAAAATTCCGTTAAGTCATTTGTCAAATTACCTAAATGCCCTTATCTCTTAAATTTTAAAAAAGTAAAAGGAATTTAAAATTAAAAATATATATAAAAATTAAAAAAGAAAAAAAAAAAGAAATAGATGGATAATAAGATATCTATCTCACAGTGGCCCCCATTTTGATCATTGTTATGTCTCTAGTCTGTTAAGGAACCACTCAAAAAATTCAAAATAGGCTTCAACTCCTAAATCATCAAAGAAAATTTTCAGACCTCAACTCATTATCCCTGTGAAGTTGTGAGAAGAATTCAATTCAAGATTTGAACTCTTAGCTAACTAGTGACAACTAAGCATTAGCTGTCAATAAAAGTAAATAATTCAATTTGGATTTAAATTCTAAGATGGTTAGCGACATCTCATTCTTAGATGTCAATGACAGTGGAATTTTACTTTTGCTATAAATAGAGGACTTGGGCGTTGCAAAAACTACACACACACACAAAAATGGAGGGGGTTGGGGGGGGGCTAAGCTTAGCATTTAGAAGTTCTTTGGTGATTATCGAACAGTAGAATAGTTTGATGTGATGGAGCTTAATGATTATTCTTGGGGTCGCAATTGGGGGTTGTGGTGTGAATGAGAAATCTTAATTGAATAATTTTTCATATAATGAAAATATCTATCTTTTACCATCCATGTTTTTCTCCAATTTGGAATTTTCCCTGTAAATCTTGTGGTGTTGTTCTCTTATATTTTCATTTCTCCAATTTACTTGATACCTTCAACTTGAAAGCAAGTTCTTGCCTTCTTGGAACTAATCTAGGTATATTTCCTAGCATAGTCCTGCCCTGCCCACCTCATTTTCATGCTTGCTCAATTTGTTTTATACTTCAATATAGGATACTCCTAACATTTTAGTTTCTATATGATACCCAAGATACTCAATTAAGATCACAAGCTGCGCAGAACTATTATCCGTCAAAGCATATTCTCTCATAAACAACTCATGAATATTAACAAAGCAAACAAGTAGGATCTCCTTACTAACATTTTAATTGGCAAGATGCAGATTACAGCAACAATCTTTGAGCTGCCTCACTTCAAATTCTGAACATTGTTGGAGAGGCTATGTAATGGCTTGGCTCCTAGTTGCTAAAAAATGTCCCAACTGTTGGAGTGTCACCGCCACTATTAGCTTTTTTCATGTCCAACAATGATGTTGATCTAAGCACAAGAAACATGAAACCTAGGGGAGTGCTAACTTAATTTTTGTCATGGTTGATGAAGTTCTATGAAAAATTAATTTTACCTTTTAAATTCTAGCATGCAGTTAATTAACGGAAATCTAGTATGTGTTGTTAGAAGAAAATCGAAAGCGCAGTTAGGAGTAAATATTGCTGGTTTATCATCTTCAGCACTGTGCAGTTTAACTTCACCAAGTTTTTCGGATAACGATTATATACAGCTAAGCATGCACAACAAATCAATTTATTTGCACACATCGTCACATGATTGGTAAAGGAATACATATTCGGGATAGCCTAATCCCATTTCATTAGAACAAATTAAATATTAAATGGAATGAAGATACAAAAAAATAGTAGATGTAACATATCAAAACCATCTATCACATATATGATTAAAGATTTATAGCGCATCGTTCCAACTATTATTACTTCAATCCAAAATTGTAATAAAGAGAATCACCTCCATGACTAATTCAATATACAGAGGGCTCGCGCCTGGTGCACAGGTTTTGATTTTTATTCTTTCGGCAGGTCCCCTTTTTCTCCACCTTTCCTGATGGGAAATCAAGGACGGACTGCTGATCTCCTGTACTGAGTAACCACGGGGAAGAACTTCTCAAAAGCTGCATAAATTTCTGCTTTCACCTTGGCCCCCTGCAATGACGATCTTTCCAGAAGAAAAAACAAGAATGGTGGTCTTTGGGTTCTTCATTCTGTATATTAAGCCTGGAAACAGTTCTGGCTCATAAGTTGAGAATACTCCATGGATACTGATACTCAAACTCTCAAGTCTGATCGGGAAGTTGACATCACAAGAACCAACCATGTTCTGAATCTTGAAATTCTTGAAACTTGCCGGGAATCCAAGCTTTTGGATGATCCGGGCATACTTTCTGGTAGCAACCTTGGATTCTTGCACGGTTTTTGCTCCGGCGCAAACTATCTTTCCAGAAGCGAAGATCAATGCTGTTGTTTTGGGTTCTTTTATCCTCATTGTAACTGCAGCGAAACGCTTGGGATAATATTCTGAGTTGCGGGATTTCTGTGATATTGCACCAAGATCCAACTTGCAACCCAAATTTACAGTGGAAACAACATTCTGAATAACTGGGACAATCCCGGATGGATGGCTGTCAAAATCCACAGGTTCAATAGCTTCAACAACGTGATCATAACCCATCTCTCTGATTAGAATCTCTACTCCTATCGATGAATGATGCTTAAGAACTCAATAGAGTACAAAAGAAATAATTAAATTCTTGAACAATGGCAGGGATTAAGGAACTGAAAAGGCGAGATACGGAGTGTAGAATGTGCGTTCATATGAAGCGAAAAAATGAATATAGAACTAAACGATAACCTGATTCCGAAAGGATTATAATTCCTTTGCGAATTTGGTTTCCATCAAACCCTAGAAATAACATTTTTTCCGTTGCCGTTGGTGATTTGTTCCCTTTCCCGCCCTCTTAGTTATTAGCGAAGTATATATTGCGTAATAAATAATTAATTCATTCATTCATTCTTAGTCTAATTATTATTATCTATCTATAAGGGGAGGAACAGATTATTTGCATATATGCAATTAAGCCCTTATTCTTCTTATGGTTTTATTTTACTTTTTTAAAACATGCCAATGGTAAGAGTAGAGTTCGCGAGTTGTGAAAATTTGGATACGGTTTATGGTTTTTATAAACAAATATGGATAAGTATAGTTTAACCAGTTTTTGTTTTGAAATATATAAATAGTTTACTCTCATCAAGTGTGATAGAGTCAGTTTAACATCATTTGATGGCTCTTTTTAGGTGAGAATTGATCACCATATGAAATTATCTTTTCATTTATTGGATTAGTGCGGTGTGTGGAAGTGAAAGGACAGCCAAAAGTTGACATCTCTAACCATAACACTGAAAAAAATTCATTCATTTGGTATTTAAAAAAAACAAAAACAAAAGAGATGTTTTCAAAAACGAGGGTAGTCTGGATCGGGGTGGCCACCCCTAGCTGCATATCAAGAAGCTAAGATAGAGATCTAAATGTAATTGATATTTAAAATGTGAGAGAAGAACCCTTCCAAAAGAAATGTGAGAGAAGCGAAGAGGGGCAAAAAAAATAATAAAAATCAGATATAACATAATTACATAAAGTAAGTGTGTGTGTGTGGGGGGGGTTTGGGGTTTTTTTTTTTCTTTTTTGCAGGGT
>CAVNYN010271493.1:0-13096 GCA_963692815.1 Nyctanthes arbor-tristis
CTAAATCAGTAAATAGCCTAAAAACAACAATGAAATAAGAAATTCTCCTTGCTCGAACTGTGCTCTAGACCTCTAGTGGTTAAGATATTTACACTTCAGGTTGGTGTTTTGAGTTCAAATCACACCTGTTCCTCTTTGAATTTCCCTCACTTCTCTTATCCCCTTGTATAAAAAAGAAAGAGAATATTAAAGCTGGACAAGATTACTGGTTTTTCTACTTATAGTTGTTGGACGGTATGCAATTTTTTTCATGGTCCCCGCATGTAATATGTGTCCCTCTTTTTCAGCAAAAAATAGACAAAAATACCGTTTATCTCAATAAAGGTTATTATAAATGAAAACAGACGTGCAAAACATATAAAACCCTTGATATGACATATTAATTTTAACGCCAAAAAAGAAAACAAAAAATTAAAAAGATTGTTGATTGGAATTCGGATAGAGTCCCATTTTCACATCTAACGCATGCATCTCCATGTTTATTTATGCATTGGACAAATTTGTCTACATCTATCCAAATTAATTGCACATCTTCTAAGAGGAAAAAGAAATACAAACAAGAGTGACTTTGTGTGTTGTAGTGATAGTGTTTGGAATACATTAGAGGTAAAGGTATGATAGCCACATTGGGGGACCATGTACTATACTTTCTATGGAAAAATTAAAGGACCACCGTTTGATTGTTTGTTCAATATGCGAGTATGCCCCGCCGTGAGATTAACACGACTAGATACCACGTGCTTTGTAAATGTTATATATGTTTCTCTATTGGATAATATACTATACACACACCTCATCTCGTATTCACTCCACATCTATTTACTCTATTCAACTTTTTATATATCGTGATAACTTTCAATATGGTAGATGTGAAGTGGACACATATCATTATCCTCTTCTATTTATATTTTAGTATGAATTTTTATTTATTAAAAAAAATTCATTGTTCTTGATGTTATACAAGGTTTAATTTTTAAAGTTTTACATTTATAAATAACACATCGGTGTGATTATAGTAGAAGTCATCTCATTGAATGTCCCATCTCCCCACAATGAGAACATCGAATATCAAACAGGCATCTTCTCATCAAACTTTACGATTATTCTACTAAAAACTCTATATCAGTACTATTAAATTTATCCAAGTTTTGTTTAACAGAGCCTATAATATGTGTTGCTACATGTTATAGTATGGTCTTTTGAGAAGAGGAAAGCTGTTGTACACCTAATTCCACTAAGGTGTGTAGCTTATCAATCACAGAAAAATCCCACCAAATATTGCAAATTTCATCAATCCCATAATGCACTTCCAACTTATTGTAATCAAGCAATAGAACTATGTTTCATTATTAACAGTCCTATAGTGCATCAACAAAATATATAATACTCGCACACTCATATATATAGTATATACAAAAAGTACATTGGATCTTGAGAAATAAACCCTAGTTGTAATATTGGTAGCTCGCATAATTCATTTATCATTTGCATCTCTCTACCCACTATGCAACTTTCATCAAGGCACATGGAAACATATAATATATTTAAGCACATATTTCTGTATACATAAATATATTGTAATAGACGCGAGGTATCGTGTTTCATAGAATTTAAACAGTTCATTAGTTATATCGAAAAATGATGCTTCTTGAACAGCGTAAATCATTTTAATCACAACGGCTGTAGATAAACTGGGTGCTCGGAATACGTAATCTTAGTGGACTATGTTTCAAGTAATTATCATGCAAAGCGAACCCAAATAGCAGATAAAAAGTATATTTGATTGCGACTTGCTAACAAGGAGCGTTTAATGCGATGCATGTAGAACATAATTAGTAAATTTTTTAGGGGGTTTAATTTATTTATGGTTGAATTAATTCAACTTAGCAGTGGCAGGTGACAAGCCATTATTGCAAAAATTAAACTAGACATGGGTATTTTTCCTCCACAAAGAAAATGTTATTTTAAGCATCAAATGGTCCAACATGTGATAAGGTAGTATCTATTTTATTTCTTTTTAATATATTTGATTTGATTTCGATTGTGAAATGGAGATGTTAAATGATTTGATACAAGCTGTCTTCTCTATTTTGTGCTACCAAATATATATAAATTATAAAATAATGAGATCTAGAGATCATATCACTCAATGACGAAAATAGAGATTTCTTTAATGATATGTTGTGTCACGCGTCAAGGATAATATTTAAAATTAACGAC
The DNA here is from genome assembly GCA_963692815.1 of Nyctanthes arbor-tristis. NCBI lineage: Eukaryota > Viridiplantae > Streptophyta > Magnoliopsida > Lamiales > Oleaceae > Nyctanthes > Nyctanthes arbor-tristis. Next base: position 2,221 of record CAVNYN010271493.1, read on the forward strand.
ATTAAAATCCTGGGGTAAGACGTCAAGCTAACATGGTTGCTCATACCATGTTAGGGGAGCCCAATTACGTTCCACATTGTATAATTCCTCGAATGCTCCTGAATGGCTTATTCATGCATTATCAAATGATGTAACTAGATCATGCTTCTACTAATGATGTAACTAGATCATGCTTCTACTATTAATGAGAATTGATACTTTTACGTCAAAAAAAAAAAAAATCAAAGTAACATTATCGACTTATGTCATAATAGTAAGCCACTTTGAAAGTGAGTCAAGTCTTGGAAAGAGAGAGAAAATGTGGTTAAAATAGTGCTGGACATGGTTTGATAGTTATATAAGCGAAAAAATAATAACCAATGTGTTTTTGAAAAATAAAAGAATTGCATTTTGAAAGAATATAAACACATTTTTTTAACCTAATTAACATTAATAATGCAAACTAAGACCAAGCTGCAGCCGCCTATCTGCCTAATAAAGATCAAATAGCCAGGAGAGATCGTTCAAGTTGAGAAAACTGACTCGATATAGGAAAAAAAATTTATTCCACCACGTGTTAGAGTGGCCAGGTGAGAATACTGGGCAGAATAATTACTTTTGGAGTAGTAGAGTTTTTTCCAACCACGACTCGACACACTTTGTTTGAATACATGTTATTCATGGATTTTCTCAATTAGAGTTTAGAACCAACAGATTCACTGCATCTGGAAATCCCATAGTTGTTCATCTACACAACTAAGCTTGGGGACCAGGCAAACAACATTTAAATTAGCAAGATTTTTCTTGACTATTTCCTTGTTTTTGTTCGAATATTGGATTTGGAACACTGTAGATGAAAGTTATAACTTTTAATTTAAGAAAATGTAGCACCATTAAAGTAGCTAGGAGAAATTGCAAATTTAGGACTTTTTGTTTGGTGCAGTCTTTTTTAAACTTAACTCTAAAATTTTAAATGCCAATAGTTGGTGATTTTTAAGGTTTTGGTACACAAACAAGACGTTTGAAAAAACTTGATTAAAGATTTTTAAACTAAGTGTAATGATATTAAAAAAAAAAAGAAAAGATTTTGAATATTGTTCCTCGCCCACTGCTGGTTAATCATCCTTCAACAAAATTCATGTCAACTCTTGACCATCATGACAACTTATACCATATGCCATCATCCTTTCGTTCCAACTATAATTAATGATTAAATCAATACAAGCCATATTTTGCAAAATTTCATATTTAGATTGTTTATCGTCCATCTCAACAACTATGTTTGACTTATGCTAGTATATGTTTAAAAGAAAAAGGTTGAAGATGTACACGTTCAAAATAGAAAGTGGACCGGGTACTTTGCAACAAGCACTGAAGGTGAAGGCCTAATCAAGGGAACAAAACTTTAATAGTTTAAGGGTACTATACTCCATTTTGGTAGAATCAAGTACTGTAGATCTATAAGATTTAATTTATTGTTAAATTTGACTTTTTAACATGTGTGAATTTTTTATTAATCAAAGTATTGTATTTTCGATACTTCTATAGTATCAAAAATTTTTTCTAATCAAGAGAGCTAGTAGAATGATAAAAGCACCCCAATTTCTAACGAGCCAAATCTGGTTCCTTGTAAGGAGCCATATAACTTAATTATTTTTTATTGGTAACTTGACTTCGTGCAAGGTGTTAGATCTTACTCGAGTTTGAGGCAAGATCCACCACTTACCCTAAAAAAAAAGAAAAAAAAATTTGGCATGGCGTAAGAGAGCAAGTGGGGCCTGTTTCAGATACTACCTACCACTCATTACATAGTATGTTATAAGATTTTTATTTTAGTAAGGTGGGCCACTCTGCAATTTATAGGAGAGGTAGAGAAATACAGGGGACCTACGATATATATGTACTGTTTCCTATTAAGGAAAACAAATTTTTTAGATTAGTGATCTAGTCCCACTTCCATTAATAGAAGGGATTTATCTTTGGACACCTTAACCCCACTTCCAACGGAGTTAGATTAGATAGATGGATGCATTTTTTTTTTTTTTTTTGCAAACAGATGGATGCATTTTAGTAAGCATTTAATTGGAGCTTTGTTTGTTATTACTAATTTACTTTTTACTTTTTTGGAGACTCAAAGAATCATATATGTTACGAATTTCATTTGAAAATAAGGGGTTAAAGAAATATACTCGTACGTACCTCAAATGGTTTTATTGATTTTATTTTATTATGGATGTGAACAAATGAACCGCTGTCACAATTATAGATATCAAGCAAAGTACCCTCTTCTTTTTGGGTAACTAGGATTAATTTGTGCCCTTGAGATAGGGATGACAACAGATCGGGGCCAATATATTGCCCCATTTATTTTTAATTTTTTTATTCGTTTCCTTTTTTTTTAATTTTTGCTATTTTTACCTATTTTCAAATAATTTTCAATTTAATAGGGGTGGGTTGGGGTCACCCGTTAACCCCTGTGGCAAAATTTTCTTGCCTCAACTGAATCAGGGCCCCATGGGTTTTAATCCTGATCAAATCAAATTGTTGTCCATAGTTTGAGAAGTCTGTTTGAAGAATTTATATGACAAAGAGTTAGTTTGAACCAGTTAGACCCGATGTCCTCCTTCCTTGCCCCTCCCTAAGGCTCACTACCTCCATATCAACAACTTCTAGTTGACATTCCATCCATCTTGCTCAAGTCACAAACATATTTCTATTTTGAGTTTTCAGAAACTCTCTTAACACACAATAATAATTTATTTTATCACTTACAACAGATTGATAGATCTTGTAACTCGAAAGTCTGGAATGACTGTTAAAGCAAAATAAAAAATGAATTGAAAATTCTGATGATAATTTTTTGTTCTCAAAAGAAGAAAATAAGTAGGGAAACAAGCAAATATTGATGACTAGGGCAATAAAAAGGGTACAAAAAATGTGATATATTTATTTAATGCTTAATCAAGTTAATACAAGCACCCGACAAAAGTTACTGAGTCAATAATAATCACTTTAACCTAGTCTTCTGTGAGTATTGCATCACATAAACCCTCACCCAGGGTTCACGATAATTACAAAGAAGTCTCCATTCTTTTGAGAAATTTCGAAAACCATCCTAGAAGTTTACTTTCATAATAAATGTTCCAGCGTCAGACTACTTCGGTTTTAGAGGAGAAAATTTTAAAACAAAGGTAAATTTCACATATGGTCCCCAAATTTTACCTTTTGTATCAATTGGGTTCTCATTCATCTTTTTTTCAGCGTTGTGGGTATCCAAAGTTTTATAAATTAACACATAAAGCCCCTTATTCTAAACAATAACAATTATGCTCTTAACTCGTTAAAAAATAATTTTTTAGAAAAACTAAAAAAAATAAAAAATTTAAAAATAGTTTCTTCCATATCTTATCTATCTAGCTACACATTCCACTCCTACATCCAACTTAACCGAAAATGACAAATTCCAACAACGAAATTTTAAGGGAATGGTGGGGGAGAGAAACTCTCGTTCTACCATTCCTAGCAGCAATAGGGGAGGCGATCACAAAATACAAGTATCACTTTTACTAGCGAAACTTTTCATTTCCATTTCGAATAGAGGGCTTGGATGAGTGACTAGGTAGGAAGAATGGGGATAAAATTATTTTCTCTTTTTTAAAATAATTTTTATTTAAATAGAAAGGGGAATAAAAGTCATTCACATGGCTTTAGGACCCTATGTGTTAATTTATGAAAAGTTGAGGGACTTAAAGCTTTGAAAAAAGGAATAAGGACTCAGTTAATATAAAGTATAAAGGTTGGAGATTATATGTGAAATTCACCCTTAAAGGAAAGGGGAAGGGCACATTGGTCTACACACAATGGCTGGAAGGACAAGGAGTGTAATTTCTAAGATACACTAGGGGTAGTCACGCGCCACGAGAGGAAAATGTGGGATAAAAAGTCAGAAAGGAAATGGTCAGTGGAAGAACTAAAGGGGAAATGTGGGGCCCACTTCCCGTACTCTTGGATTGGACTTTTCTGGAAAGTTTTTCTTTTATTTGCCATTATTCCCTTTTCCTTTTCTGAGACCCTCCTGCCACTCTCGCCTCCTAACCCTCACTCGCCATTATTTGCCCTGTCCTTCCCAAACTACCCCTCCCCCCATCGCTTATTTCTTTCTTTTCTTTCTTTCTTTTTTTTCTTTTTCATTCTCATCCTTTTATTTATATATATTTCTTTATATTTTTCCCACATTAATAATCTATTGCTCCCTTTTATACATGCGTTATTATTATCAACTTAAAATGTAATAACTTGTTTTTGTTAAACATATCAAAAAGTGTTTTTCCAAACATTTTAAAGCTTTACATGTTAAAAATATTTACGATTGACACATATCTACTTATTGGGTGAAAATCACATTTCTTTTAAATGCTGATTCTAAAGTTGTAAAAGTTTCAACTTGTTATTTTGGCTTATTAAAATAAATGAACTTTAAAAAGATTAATGAACTTTGACCCTAATCAATTAAACTTTGATATTTCTCTAGCTAAAGCTTGTCTGCTAACCTGAAATTGCATAAATGGTATAACCAAGCACTAAGAAAGGAGAAAGTTTTATAAATTTGGTACAATGGGTACACCTCAAACAAGCAAAGCCCTTATACTCAATCCGCTCTAAAAAAAATAAGTTTGTATCCTACTTTCATCTTTCTCACAAAACTAAGTTGAATTCTAATGTACATGGTTATCAATAAAATAGAACCTATTAACTGAAAGGGTTAATTTCGCAAATCGTCCACAACCTTTAGGTTAAGAATCAATTTCGTCCCCAATCTTTTTTAAGACACACCACAGCCCCCAACCTTTCAAAAATGCACACAAATCGTCCCTATTGTTACTATTCCGCCAATTTTTTTGAAAAAGACGATTATACCCCCATAAACATTTTAAATTTTTTTTAAAAATGTTTAAAAATAATAAAAAACTAAAAAACCCACCTCAGCCCACGTCTCCTTTGCCGTCGGTAGGCCGCTGGAATGGTTCATTCTGGCGGCCAAAAAGGGAGGTGAATCCTCCCCATTTTGCTGCCATTATGGCAGCAAAATGGGGGGGATTCACCCCCCCATTTCTGCCCGAATTGGCAGCCATTCGGCTGTCATTTCCGGCAGCATTTTGCTGTCAAAAATGGCAGTAAAATGGGGGGATTCACCCCCCATTTCACTACCATTCCTGGCAGTAAAATTGGGGGATTCACCCCCCATTTCTGCAGGAAATGGCAGCCATTCTGCTGCCATTTCCGGCAGCATTTTGCTGCCAGAAATGGTAACAAAATAAGGGGATTCACTCTCTTTTTGGCCGTCGGAATGGATCATTCCGACTGTACTGCCGGCGGCAAGGGAGACGTGAGGTGGGGTGAGGTGGGGTGGGTGGGGTAAGTTTTTTTAGTTTTTTATTATTTTTATACATTTTTAAAAAAAGTTTAAAATGTTTATAGGGGGTATAATCGTTTTTTTTAAAAAAAAATTGGGGACGATTTGTGTGCATTTTTGAAAAATTGGGGGATGTGGTGTGTCTTAAAAAAGATTGGAGACGAAACTAGTTCTTAACCTAAAAGTTGTGGACGATTTGCGAAATTAATCCTAACTAAAGTGAAAATAAAAGGGTATATTAGAAAATACTATTTGTATTTCTTAGATCGGAAGATTAGTTGAATTTTTTTTTAATCCATGTGAAGAAGAGAAAGTCTACCATTTGTGGGGAAGGTATGCACTTCAATAAATTGATTAATTAATTGAGATTTTTTATGCTTATTTTCTTGGTCTCTGTTGGTTCAAAATATCAGTACTTATCCAAATATTAAGAATGGTTTCTTTGCCTCTCTATTTAGAGTGGGGGTTGGGGAATTGGGTTGCGGGAGTGACGCGTGGTGGGGGTGAGTGAATGAATGAATGAATGCATCAATGAGGAGGCAATTAGAGAGTAGCTAAGAAAGGTAATTGAGTAATAAGTCAGGCTTCTAGTGTTGGTGCTGTCTATTACCAGTAGTGGCTAATGTAGGGAGAAAATTGAAGAGAGAGAAAAGGGGATTGCTTTTCGATTTGGTTAACGTCGGAAAGTTGCGTAAGAAAGAGATGGTTTACTGTTTCTTTTAATATTCGAAACAACCAACCAATGCCCGAATCCTCTTCTGCCCAAAGGTGAAGACACAGAGGAAAAATTTTCAAAGAGAAAAAGAACACTTGTGGAGGGGATGGGAAGGTCGGTTAAAGTTTGCTCCCAGTGATATAAATACATAGCGTTTAAAGGAAATACAACTGTTAATGGAGAACCCACCCCTCCCAGACATATATAAGTAGAAACATATTCATAAAACAAAATCCCCCCTCTCTCCCTCTCCAACTCTCTCTCTCTCTCTCTCTCTACAAGGAAGGGAACACAAGAGATCTAGCTGAATAGTTGGATCCCTTTTCTTCTTTTACAAATACCAAACTCTCTATGGCTATGGTAATATAAGGGACTTTATTTATTTTTTTCCCTTTTGTTGTTTCCAGAAACAATAACACATTACAGTTCCATTTGAGCATTATTTATTATATATAGGGGTGACCAAAAAGAATATATACAGTAGTCTACACCCCGGCCTAATCGAGCTTTTGTAGCCCCCCAAAATTTTGCTTCTGATGAGACAGTACTAATCAGAAATTTCTGAAAACCCATCAACTCTCCTCTTTTTCTTTAACCAAACACCCTCTTTTTTGGTTTTGTATCCTTTTTCCTCTTTGGGGTTATTCTTCATTGTGTGGAGAAAAATGTGGAATCTCAATGATTCACCAGATCAAACAAGAGCTGCTGCTGGTGGTGCTGGTGAGGAGTCCGAGGGTGGTTGCTCTAGAGGACTTGGATCTTTCTCCAATTCCAGCTCCTCCGCGGTGGTTATTGAGGATGCTTCCGACGATGAAGATGCAGCTGAAAGAGGGACCAAGAAAAGAAGCAACAAAATATTTGGATTTTCTGTGGATGATAACACGGATCCATGTTCTTCTCACTCTGAACCTCCGGTTACGCGCCAGTTTTTTCCAGTGGATGAGTCTGAAACGGCGGCTACGTCTGGCGGCCCCACAAGTACACCGCTCGATTTTCCGAGGGCTCAATGGTTTGGAGTCAAATTCTGCAAGTCTGAAGTACCCCACCGTGGGGCCGGGTTTGGCAAGTCCACCGCCGGCGAGGTTGCTCAGCCGCTCAAGAAAAGCCGCCGGGGGCCTAGGTCCCGAAGCTCTCAATATCGTGGGGTTACCTTTTATCGGAGAACTGGCCGGTGGGAGTCACACATATGGTAAAGATTTTTATCTTTGCTTTTCCTTTTATGCCATTCTTCATTTTTTTTTTCTTTCTTAATTCCTTTTATTTCATTCATTCATACCAGTGTTAGTATTCATTCATTCGTTCATCTGAGTTTCTTTCTTTTGCTTTTCTTTCCGATTCAGGGACTGCGGCAAGCAAGTCTATTTGGGTTAGTTTATCTTATCCTTCTTTATTCTCCTTATTTGGCAAACAATATTATTCCTTTTTTTCTTTCTCAACTTGACCACCAAGTTCCTGCCTTTTTCATCTGATTGGCCATTTGATCTTTTGTTTGGTGAACTTATAGGGGGATTTGATACTGCTCATGCGGCAGCTCGGTGAGCTTCGTCTTCACCCGCACCCTAAATTCATCTGAAATTCGGAGAAATGAACGTTAACAGCTTATTCTTTATTTGCAGTGCATATGATAGGGCAGCCATTAAGTTTCGGGGAATGGAAGCAGACATAAACTTTAATCTAGAAGATTACGAAGAAGACCTAAAACAGGTAGAGCATTTCAAGAGACAGAAAAAGAGAGAGGGGAGGGGAGTGGGTGTGAGGGACAGTGTTGTTTTTATTTCATTACAAGACCTTATCTTGTACAGTGTTTTTTCTTTAGTTTCAAAAGTTGCATTCCTGATCTTGGACAACATAATAAGAGGAATTAAGAAAAGAAAGAAACCATGATATTCCATGTTGAACATTAATGTTTCAGATGAGCAATTTAACCAAGGAAGAATTCGTGCATGTACTTCGGCGACAAAGTACTGGTTTTCCAAGAGGGAGTTCCAAGTATAGAGGTGTAACTTTGCACAAATGCGGTAGATGGGAAGCCAGGATGGGACAATTCTTGGGCAAAAAGTAATATATTTATACATTATTATTATCATGTTTGTGGACTAATTACCTTGTTTCTGCTAATTAAAACCATGGTTTTTATACTATGAAACAGATATGTTTATCTGGGACTGTTTGATACTGAAATCGAAGCTGCTAGGTCAGTTTGAAGAGTTGCTGTCCGTTGTATTTAACTTCTCTTTCCCTTTGCCAGCTGATTATTTGCAGGATAAATTTTCAGTAAGAATTTATTTCTTATTGTTGTAAGTATATAATATAATAATATATAGGGCTTATGATAAAGCTGCCATCAAGAGTAATGGAAAGGAAGCTGTGACAAATTTTGACCCTAGCATTTATGAAGAAGAACTTAAAGGTGAAGGTAAAAAAAAAAAATAGACTGGATTAATTTGTTGCGTTTGTTTTGTTTAACCGATCCTTAAGATTGAAAGTTTAATTGGTTTCTCCAGAATCTTCGAGTAATGCAGCAGATCATAGTCTGGACTTGAGTTTGGGCAATTCAGCCCCAAAGCGCGGTGGTGGCGATCAGCATTGTTCGACACAGCCTTATGAATTTGATTGGCAACGCCAGGGATTCAGATCAGAGGTATATATTTTATATAGTCCTCTCAATGTGTGGCTTAATTTGATGCCATATAAGTTTATCAAATTAATGAAATTCATGGGTTAATTTCCAGAATCAATTGGGTTCAATTGACAGAAGAGATGGATACAATGAAACTGAAACTTTACAGCTTCTAAGCCAAACACACATTCACTCTCCCGGGTCGATGAAGGCTAATGAGATGCACAGATATGGCCAGTTAATGAAAGGCAATGAGCCTCATATGCTTCCATTGTTTTCATCACCTCTTGCCTCGCATAATTATCAGGTAAGTGCTTAAACTTCAATGAATTTCGAGCATTTGCATATTTGAATCAATACATATAAATTAAATTTTGCAAATGCTAAGCTTTACAAAAAACTTGGCAGATTCAGTTTTTGAGCAGCAGTAATGGAGGCGGGATTAGGGGTAACGGAGGAGAGAGATCTCTTCTGACAAGTGATCAGCAATGGCAAACAAATTCTCCTCAATTATTTGCTACTGCTGCAGCATCATCAGGATTCCGACAGCAAATAATGAGACCTCAAAACTGGCAGCAGAAAAATGGCATCCACCAGCTAACAAGACCTTCCTGATCGGTGCTTATTCTTCATTTTTTTCCCCTGCCCGAGTCATTCGGTTCCAAGTCCACCTTTGAAAGATTTCATTTTCTGTCTGTATGTAAGAAAAAAAATGTGGTTGGATTCTGAAAGTAGGTGGGGAAATGTGGAAAATCAAACAATTGGAAATGTTGGTAAATTGGTCCCAAACTAATGAAAAAAATCTTGGGTGAGATCCTTTTCATTGCTGACTACAAACTGTTAATACCTGATCATAGTAATATCCATGCGAGAAAGAAACTGTCCCATGTAAAAACATGTAGCCCTAGTACTTGTGTACTACTATTGATCACAAGCTTATGGCTTGTTTATTTCCTTGTTGCCAATTTTGTGATGGAATGGGACTCTTTTATTTTAGATCCTTGTTCGAAAGACAATTTGAAATGTCATATTAGATCACGTTAAGGATTAGCTCGTGGTGGTATTCATAACTATTAAGATCAAATCTTCACAAGGATCGGATAATATTTAGTACCAATAAAAGGCTAACAGTGCATGCACGAAATCCAGGGATGTTTTTCATTATGTATGACCAGACGATGTAGAGAGGGAATTTCTTTTTAATAGAAGCTTTCACAATTTTGATTTTGAGGTTCAACGTTAACTGATCGTGAAATCTTCAGGTATGTTCTTTGCCGTGACAATTTTAGACCGTTTACTTTTCGATATGGATGACCTGTTCTACCACATCATCTTAGCATTGGACCATCTTGACATTGATTCTCAAAGGAGAGAAAGAACTCATCACGGCTCTATGCTAAGGTCAATAAAACATTGCTTATTCAAATAAATTATAGTTATAGCCTACTAATCAAAAAAATTGACCAAACTAATTATATTTATTACTCACTTTAATTCTTTCTATTGATATATATACATATATATATATATATATCTGTGAAACAAGAACAGAACGCTAACTGCACCAAAATTCCTCGTGTGTTTGAGATCGCAAAAGAGTTTAAATTTGTTTGTTTGTTGGTTTTTTTTGTTTTTTTTTTAGGATAGTGAAATTAATAGAAAAGCCCTGCGTACAAATAAGCATTTTATTATTTTATGGGAAATATATAAGCAGAGTTTGATGAATTGTCACTATCAATTGTGTCCTTTGAATCAGTTCTCATGAAAAAAAGCAGTCAGAAATGGCTATTATTACGAGAGGGACTTGACCCTTCCTTTAAAGCTTCAAACTACTGTTCAATAACCAAAATTCATCCTTAGTACCACTTTTGTTTTTTCACTTTTAGTATTCTTATTAAACAAAATTAAATTCTCTTACGAGGTCTAATAATAATTATTTTAAAAGGAAAAAAGAAATAAAGTAATATCCCCAAAATAATTAAAGCCCCTAAAATAATCTATCAAGAATCATGGTATCATATGTACCATTGATTCTCTAAATCCCTCATTTGAATAATATTTGCACGTTTACATCATCTGTGACATCATTCTCGATTATAATATGGGATTTTTGTATTCTCAATTTGTTTGCAGAGGAACAAAAGTAAGA
>CAVNYN010271496.1:0-14361 GCA_963692815.1 Nyctanthes arbor-tristis
CTCCCAAAAATCTGTTCTCGGGTGGAATCTGGCCATCTTCACAAAATATGTCATAAAAATCCCTACCAGAGACCAAATGGTGCCATTCAAATTCCGGATGATAGACAACACATAGGAGATCAGTTATGGCCTCTTAAAGTTGAAGGGTAGAACAACATACATATATATTCTATGCCTAACTCCTTTTATTAAGTTCATACATACATGATTGGCTTCTTAGAATTCAATATTAATCTTTTATTATTTTCTTCTTAGTCAAGATATGGCCTTCCTTCTTACAATTAATCCAACAACTTCATTTAATTTAAACAAATACTATAGAATTCACTTCAAAGTCCCAAAGAATACCTCTTTCAAGAATTTCAGCTTTCATTGTTGCTTCCTAAACCATAATTTCATATATTGTTTATACATAATCCTATACTAAGCCTTGTATGATTCTGTTTTCATATCCAATAATAATTTCATGTCATTTAAACTTATAGAAAGACTAAATCAAAACCCAACTACTCCACTCTATAAAATTTCTTAACCGATTAAACCTTTAAATTTATGTGAAATCAAGGCTTAAAAGTGAATACTTACATAGGTTAATTCTTCCTTGTTCTCCTTCTTCAATTCTCCAATTTTCTCAATTTTTTCCCCATTTCTCCTGGCCGAGTAGCCCTCCGCTCGTGCCTTCTCTTCTTTGCTTTCTTCCCTGCTTCTTTGTTTTGTATAGTATAGTATAGTATAGTGTGTGTGTGTATTGTATTATATATGGTAGCAAATGGTCCAATTCTCACGAGAAGTCTCTAGACCCAACTTGAATTCTTTGCATTTCTTTTTTACCCCCTTAATATTCTTGTTTTCACTTAACACTTTAATCCTTAATCTTATGTGCGTATTTAATTGGGTCCTTATTTTTCACTCTCTCGCATGAAACGAAAGTGTAAGGAAAAATTGAGATGTCACAGTCTGATAGATTCACATCTTTTTGGTACCTATATAAGATTCTCCACCTCTCCGGTCGATTACAAGCAATAGATGCAATACAGATAATCATCCTTGAAGTGTTTGCAAAGGGAAACAATAAAGTGTATAGATGATATTGCTTCAATTAATGTAAATTCATGTTTTAGTACTTTCAATGAAGGTATAAATCTCGCACGTCTATTAATAAATTCTAAATAGTTATTCTTTGTTCACCATATTTCTATTTGTTCATTGCATAGGTGTACAACTAGTATTATTATAATTATAATTATAATTATAATTATAATTATAATTATAGCAGCAAGAACACTTAATTGCAAAAATGAAGGGGATTAGTTCAAAGTGTTTTACTTAAAATAGTAATTAATAAAACTTGGTTGTTGCCAATGAGGTTTTAGCCCGTTTGGTTAGGGAGTTAAGGTTGAGATCTTGGGACGTAGAGGTCCCAGGTTCAATTCCCCCTATGTGGGGGTTTGACTACATTTTATATGTAGTTTGTAGTCTTCTGTATAAGAGTTTGACTTCTATATTATTGTTGGTATCTGTGCGCTGTGTTTCTATATGGGATTTATATATATATGCATTTGTACTACTTTGATGCGGATTGTAATTGTATTTAAAAAAATAAAAAAAAAGCTTTTGTTCAAATAATCATAAATTAATGAGATTATAAGCGGTCAACATTGACCCGGCAAAATGTGCCAATTTATAATTTGCTGTCCATTTCCTAAAACGTTGTTTATTTCAATAATGGCACTAAGTGTATACAAGTATAATTCCATGTATGTGCCATATGGATTGGACAACAAACGAAATTAACCAATAACTTTTGTTTTTAATTAAATTTAAGACTCCTATTTAACATCTCCAATGAGGGAAAAAAAATCCTCCAATGTATTTATATTTGATAGCTAGATTTAAATTGCCTAATTATCAAACAATTACTTAAAGTTCTTTTCCTTCCTTTTTTTTTTTTTTTTTTTGCTTATGTGGCAAACTAAATTTAAGCACAGACTAATGATGACGACCACGTGATATTGATGATGATTAAATAAATGAAAAGTTAATGATATAATTACAATATATATGATAATAAGTAAACACTAAGGACCTTTATAATAATTATCATGTGAAGCACTGAACAAAAATTGTAGTTCAAATATAATAATTTAACTTATATATATTGACACTACAAAGTTTGATGGCCAATTATATTGTCACCACTATATCCTTTTATGCCACCACATTATAAATACACAATGGATTTTATTGGAAAATTATAATTACACAACACGTATTTTACCGATATCCCCCCTAAAATATTATTACAAAATTAAATAGAAAAGACGAAGAAGAAATCTAGTCAGAGACCCACAAATTGAAGTCAATATCCCTCGTCGCCTCTTCTATTTTCTATATTCTTAACCACACTTCTCAATTTGATACGTTTGGTTTGTTCATTAATTAACAGGTTTCAGATTGTTTTTGTTTCTTAAAATGATTGAATTTTCACTTGAAGAATTCTTGATTAATAGCAACAATGAAGATAATATCCGCATAGTCGAAAATCAAATCTAAATAATACATAGGAAATGTTAGAGCCATGTTCGGGAAGACCCTTGGAGCAAACCCAATAAATAAATTTTATTTTATATTGTTGATGCATTATTAATTTCAGAAGATATGCATTAAGTTATAATAATAACATAATAAAGAAAATCATTATTATTTGCATAATTGTGTTAGAATTTATATTCAGAAAGGTTGATGGAAAAGCTGAACTTTAATACAAGTCTGTCGTTGTTGTATATTGGGTTGTATTTGTTATAATCTTGCCATCACGATGATTAATTACCCTAATGTTGTTGCGATATGAGAGATAATATGTTTTAAATTGGTCCATTAAATAGTAACAGCATGTTTTTTTCATTCCTAGGGGATAGGATTGAACGAAAATCCTAATTTTACAGGGAAGAAAAAAACACATGGGTATGAAATAACAGAGTTATACCACTGCATGAATAACAGAAACAAAACAGACATTCATAAATAGATTATCCAATTTAAATTTAAATTACACTCCTAAGATAACAAAGTTCTAATTATCGATTGAGGAAAAAAGATCCCTGAATCATATATGTAATTAATGTGAATTATTCATATTTGCTCAAGCAAACAAATTATTCTATCTTGCTAAAAATATAGCAGCAACTTTATTTTGCCTACACGCATGCATGTTATTATGCATGCGTATATATATATATCAAACATCTAAGTTACAAGCATCTCACACTTGTAGTCTAAATGTGTGCTACGTATTGCACGCATGCATAATAACATGCATGCGTGGGCAAAATAAAATTTTCTAGAAATATAAATTTGATCTTTTGAAGTTTAACCACAACTTCTCTCATACCAATTCTTTGTATTGGAGATTCAATCAAGCATGCCATGGCCAGAGCAAACACGGAAAAGACACATCTCTCTGTTTTTCGGAGATCCGCATCTTCTCTTCGGAGCAAATTAAAGTCTACAACTTCATGTGTTGTATTCTCATTGAGTGAGTGACTAACCCAAAATTTCAAGCTCATTTCTTCACCAAACATCTCATCTGTCGGCTTCTTCCTTGTATACATCTCTAAGAGCATCACACCATAGCTGTAGACATCACCACTAGTAGACACTAATCCTTCATTTCCATATTCTACAATAAAAATTTATCATGAGATCGGTTATGAGAATCAACTAAAATTTAAAATTTTTAGCTTATTTTAATAGCTAAATCCATGACATTTAAAATATGAAGAAAGAACATCACCTGAAGCCATATATCTAATTGTTTGTGCCTTTGACTCTCTTTCACCAAACAATTTAGCAATGCCAAAGTCACCAACATGAGCAACCATATCTTGGTCGAGCAGGACATTGCTGGGCTTTAAATCACAATGAACAATGAGGAACATATCACCATGGTGCAGATGCTCCAAAGCTGTTGCAACATCAATTGCTATATTTAATCTTTTTTGCATGTCTAAAAAGTAGTAGTGGGAATATATCCCGTTAGACATGTACTCCATTACAAGGGCTTTGAACTCTGTGTTGGAGCAACATCCAATGATTTTGATTAAATTCCTAGGACGAATGGTGCTTAGCACTTTGCACTCAGTAACAAAGCTCTTGGCTGCTCGTACTTCTTATGTGTGTAAATTGAAAACTTTAACCGCGGGCATTTAACCCATCCAAGAGTGTCCCTTGGTAAACTATCCCAAAACTTCCAGATCCTAGTATGTTGTTTTCGTTGAAGGCATTCGTTGCTTCTTGAAGTTCTTGATAAGAAATCCTTCTCCATGGACTCGATGAGATTTCTATTATAGGTGCCTGTGTAGTTGGTTTCTGTCTTCTTAATAACAAAATTGTTATAGCAACTGCAAGGACAACAAGTATAATAGGGGGGAGAGTATATTTCATCAATGAGATGGCATTCTTGGAGCTTGATTTTGTATGAATCCTTACACATGGTGGAAATTCTGGTCTTGTTTCACTACAGAGAGCATTGTTTTGTATAAATGATTGGGCAATGAAGTTGGCAAAGTGGCCACCGGTCGGAATCTCTCCCTCCAATCTATTGTGTGACACATTTAAATATTGTAGGAAGTTAAGCTTCTCCAACAATTTTGGAATCAATCCGGAAAAATTATTGTATGACAGATCTAAGGATTCCATGCTTCTTATGCTTCCCAACGATTGAGGAATAGATCCCTGAAGGTTATTATGTGCAAAAGATAGAGAAATAATATCTTGCATGCTTCCAATAGAGCTAGGTATATCACCTGAGAATTGATTCCATGATAAGTCTACAGAATTGATGACCTTCAAGTTTTCAATCTCAGAGGGTAGAAAGCCACTTAAATTGTTGCATGACAAGTTTAATTCGAGAAGGTCATTAAGGTTCCAGAGCTTTAACGGTATAGTTGATTCCATTTTGTTGGAATCTAAGTAGACATATCTCAGGAACTTAAGATCACCCAGGCACAGGGGAATAGATCCATAGAGCAGATTCTGACTCAAAGAGAGGCTTCCCAAATTACTCAACTTGCAAAGCTTGGTTGGGATATGCCCATCAAGTTTGTTTTCATGGAGATGTAAATGTCGAAGAAGTTTTAATTCTCCAATTGATATTGGGATGAATCCTGATAGCTGATTTATACCTAAATGTATTTCTGTCAAGCTACTTAAGTTTCCAATCTCAGCTGGAATGGCACCCTGAATGTTGCAATCAAATGCAGTAAAGACCTGAAGAGAAGTGGATAAATTTCCAATGGAAGCCGGGAGGACGCCACTCAACTGATTGTCAGATATCGTAAATATCAACAAATTTTGGCAATTTGTTAATGAAGAGAAAAATCTCCACAACTCTCCTCTCAAATTGCTTCCTGCAACACTAAGCTGTTGTAGATCTCTCAAATGACCAAAGTTGGGTATATTGCCAGTAAAAGAGTTGTGGCCCATATCTAAAAGGATAAGTTTAGAAGAATTGGAGATAGAGCTTGGAATAACTCCACTGAGTCTATTTACACTCACAGTAAACCATCTGAGATTTGGAAGTGAAAGGCCCAAGGATGGAGGAAGATGGCCTGAAAAGTTATTAGTAGAAAGAGCCAATCTCGTCAATGTTGATATATTGAATATGGAAAAAGGGATTGTGCCGGACAACCCATTCCTATAAACGCCGAATCTCTCAAGATTGAAATTGCCAACCTCAACTGGTACTCGGCCTACCACAATAGAAGTCCATCGACTTTAGTTTTCAAATAGAAAAACATCGAAATATATGCGGTTTGAACATATATGGAATGATAATTTGCAAAGATGAAATGCGATATGTACGCACCTGTCAAGTTGTTTTCAGCTAAAGATAGATCTTTTAGTCTTGTAAGGTTGCCAATGTCTGCAGGTATACATCCTGTAAGTTTGTTTACTTTCAAATCAATTCCTTCAAGAGTTTTTACTTTCTGATATCTTAACAGGCAAGCTTCCAAACAAACTATTGTTCTCAAAGTTCAATGTCTTCAGAGAAGACATGCATGTTGAATAAGAAAGATGGAAGTGATCCAGTTGGTATGCTCAACACTTCTAGATGGGAAAGATTACCTATCTCCATTGGTATTCCACCTAAAAAAATAGCATTGAGTTAACAGATATCCAAAATCTAAAGGGACTAATAGAGCTGATGATTAATTATTTTGCAGATATATCCACGAATCATTTTGATGTCTTGAACATTATTAGGCATTTTTTTTACAGTAAAACATAAGTATGGGACAAAAGATCTTGGATACGGCCATTACTATTTAACTTGAAATTAATTAAATAAAATATACATTTTCTATGTTCTGAGTATTAATAAATTTTGAAAATCAATAAAATTTATATAAGCAAAAAATATAGGGTCAGATATAATAGATCAGGGATCATACCAATGAAGTTGTTCTGTCCAAGATACAATTGTGAGAGAACGGTCAGACTTCCAATTGCACTAGGTATGCTTCCAGTGAAATGATTAACAGATAACGATACTTCCTCTAAATACCTGCACTTGAGTATACTCGAGGGAATTCGCCCAGAGAGTTGATTAATTGATAAATGTAATCTTTTCAATTCCGAGATATCATTACACATATCTTCTGGGAGCGTGCCAGACAAGCTATTAGCAGTGATACCGAGATCTTGCAGAGAAGATATGTTGAAAATGCCAAACGGTATGGACCCAGAAAGCAGATTAAAACTTAATGATAAGTACTTCAAGGAAGTAAGATTGCCAATCTCCTTTGGGATATTTCCACTTAGAAACTTGTTGCTCATTTGCAGTGTTTCTAGGTTTGAATTGTTGAACAAAGATGGCGGGATATTGTTGGAGAAACTATTATTTTGTAGAAAAATGTGCTTGAGCTCTTGTAAGGTTCCCAACCATGAGGGTGCGTTTCCACTAAACTTGTTAAATCCTGCATTTATTACTTTCAAGCGACCCAAATGAGAAAGCTCCTGGGGTATAATCCCAGTGAAATTGTTGGAGCTAACATCTAAACAAGTTAGAAATGTTAAATTTCCAAGATGTGGAGCAATTGTGCCGCTTAATCCAGAACTAGAAACATTCAAAGCAATGACTCTTTGCCGTTTACCTCTGCTACAAGAAATGCCAATCCAATTGCAAATCGATGTATTTGTCAACCAATAGTCGACCAATATATTGTTGGGGTCTGTAGTGATGATTCGAGCTTTGAAGGCAAGAAGTGCCTCTTCATCCGTGGTTGAGTTATGAACTATTCTGGCGGAGCAAACTTGTACGATGTTTATTGATAAAACTACAACAGTAATGAAGAAGCGAAGTTTATCCATGAACGTGAAACTATTTTCTTTTTTTTTTTTTTTTTTGAACTAATGAACATGAAACTATTGAGAGCTTTAAAAGTTTGGATGCCAAATGAGAGAGATAAACCGTCTATAAATGCAGTGGTCCAGAGAGGGAAAAGTCATAATGGGAATGCGAGGCAGGACAGCAAAAGACACGGCCAGAAATTATTTAGGTCATGCATAATATACGGCCCATTAGCCTAATACACATTTGTCACAAGCATCAATTTTTATAATAAGTTGGCCTTATTTTACTTTTTTATGAATCCGATGTGAGATGCCTTCCCATTTTAATGTAGTGTAAAAGCAAATGGAATCCCACATCGAAAGTGAAGTAAAATGAAGTCTGGATATAATGTGTATAAAAAAGTGTCAATTGACTCTTAAAATAATAATGTTTGAGACTTAATAAATAAATAATAATTAAATAACTTTCATATAAATAATAATTTATTGAGACCTAATGATGTTATACAAAGTTTTTTCTAAAAAATAAAAAAATCGTGTTTCGGGGCGGGGTACCAAAACCCCTCCCCGCCCCGTTAGCGAAGTTGTGCCCCGACCCCGCCCCGTTTCCAATCGGGGTGGGATTCCCCGCCCCTCTCGGGGTGAGTCCCCATCGGGTTCTGGTTTTCGGGTTAAATTTGTCTTCCTTAATAATAATATCTAATTTCTAACTAAAAAATTTAGTAGATTAAACAATAATAACATAATTTGGTTGGTTTTTTAAAAAGTCAGAATCAAATAAAAATCAAAGAAAAAATACTCAATATCGATAAAAAATTTTTCACACCCATTTAAGTGTTGTTATGACACCTATATGTTCCACATGGTTGCATGTACGTACCCCACGTGACTATATGTATCCCGTGATGTGCATATATGTAATTACATAGGACATATCCATTTAAGTGTTAGAATATTATTGTTAATATTAATAAGCTTGTTTATTTATTTTTTTTATTGCTTTTTTATGTTAATAAAAGTTGGATAGTATTATAATCTATTTTAGTCCATTAATAGCACCAAAACAGTGAAAATTGAGGGTAAAAATATCAGTTTTTAAATATTAAGGACAAAAACGTAGAAATATAAAAAGTTTGGGTAAATAGTACTAATTAGCCAATTATGTATAGCATTAACTGTGTCTAAGTAATAACCATAAATGTAGGGACACAGTTCTTATGAAATTTGTATTCTAGCGTCAGCATTAAAATAGTACTTGTCGCTTGACTGACTAAAAGTCTTGAGTCAAAGTTAGCCTAATAATTAACTGATATTAATTAGTAAGGTGCGTCATTGTAAGTGATTACATAGTTAATAAGGATATATATATATATATATATATATATATATGGATTGAGTGTAACGCTTGAAAAGACATATTTAAATGAAGTTATAGTCCAATGGAGAATTATATTAGAAACACATAACAAAAAAGTTACCTTAATCAAGTTGTTTCCTGTCCTTACGTTTGTTATCTAGCACAAGTTATATTGAAGCCATTTGTAAGTTAGGATCATTTGCATGAGAAATTGGGGTTTCTCAGACTGACATAATTTATGTGTGTATAGGGTGATTTCTTGGAGAGCGAGAACTAATAGAAAATAGTCAAGTAAGTCACATAATGTAACTTGGATGTTTCCCATGTGACTTGATTTTTTTTTTTTTTTTTTGATACTCGAGCTCCAACTTGTTCTAACTCTATAGAAAAACCGTTGTGTATGGATGCCTTTCAATCGTGTTAGGTATTGACTATTTGATAGCTTATATATGATGTTTACACCAAATTACATAACTTTACAGCTAAAACGAATAGTTAACTCAGACGTGTGCTCTTCCGATCTATCATTATAACGATTTCGATATATTTAAGATTAAGCGAAGACTGCTGTGAATAAAAAGTGATCTTTCACGCCATAACAGCACATAAAAAATGTCTAATGTTGTATGGCGAACCATTCATTATATAAAAACTTGAACTTCCAAGTTATATTGCCAATTCATAAGCAATTTTTAATATATTGTGAGTTGTAAACAATATTTAATACTACCAAGTCATAAGCAATTTTTCTAAAGATGAACACCACTAATCAAATACCTAAAATAGAGAATTAACTCATAATTATTTCGTTATCATTATAACGGTTTTGAGATCTTTAGGATTGAGCGAAAACTATCGTGAATAAAATGGACCTTTTATGTCATAACTGCATATCCAAAGATGTAACGATCTGCTCTTTGACATGATATTGTCCGCTTTGGGCCAAGATGAACGGTTTTGCTCTTGAGTTCTTATCAAAAAGGCTTCATATCAGTTGGAGTGAGTCTATTAACTTATAAACTAGTCTTTCTTTCTCTACCCAAATGATGTCAGATTGTGACAGCCTCAATCTCACATCACTTGGGTAGAGAAAGAGAGACAAGTTTATAAGTTAAGAGACCTACTCTAAGTGACATGAGTCCTTTTAGGTGAAAACCCAAGAGCAAAACTACGCGGGTTTGGCTCAAAACGAACAATATCATGTCAAAGTGAAGTGGGTCGTTATAGATAATATCAAAGTAGAGCTCAACCGGAAGTGCGACCAATGAGGACGTTGGAGGACGTTGGGCTCTCTTAGGTGGGATGATTGTGACAGTCTCAATCGCACATCATTTGGGTAGAGAAAGATAGACCAGTTTATAAGTTAAAAGACCCACTCCAACTGATATGAGGCCTTTTAGGTGGAAGCCCAAACTATGCGAGCTTGGACCAAAGCGGACAATATTATGTCAAAGTAGAGCGGATCGTTACAAAAGATGCCTCATATTGTATGGTGGGATGTTCACTGGGTGGAAGCATCTCGACGACCACTTAAAATATATTTTAAAATCATATTGATATAATTATCGTTATAACGATTTGAATATCATTGAATGAATATTGTCATTATCTTAAAATTTGAACTTCTAAGTTATACTGATAAGTTATAAGCAATTCTTAATGTGTTGTGAGTTGTACTGACTATTATCTAGAGATAAACACCTCTAATCAAATACCCAAAAAGGATAATTAACTCATAACAATTTCATTATCATTTTAACGATTTCTATATCTTTAGAATTGAGTGAAGCCTGCTATAAATAAAAATGACCTTTCTTGTCATGACTACGCTTCCAAAATTGCCTCATATTGTATGGTGAGCCGTTAATAGGGTGGGCGCATCTGGACAGTCACTTAAAATGTATTTTAAAATGACATTGATATAATTACTATTATAACGATTTGAATATTATTGAGTGAACAGTTTTATTAAATTAAAATTTGAACTTCCAAGTTACACTAACAAGTCATGTGTTTCTTAATGTGTTGTGAGTCATGTTGACTTATATTGGAGATTAACACCTCTAGTGAAACACCTAAAATGTATAGTTAACTCATAAATATTTTGTTGTCATTATAATGATTTTGATTTTGATTCTTTAATTGAAGACTGCCGTGAATAAAAATTAACCTTTCATGTCATACCAGCATATCAAAAAATGCCTAATATTATATGATGAGCTGCTCACATGGTGACCTTATACAGACGATCAGTTAAAAATTTTAAAATGACATTGATATAATTATCGTTATAATTTGAATAACATTAAGTGCATAGTGTCATTAAATTAAAATTTGAACTTTTAAGTTATACTAATAAGTCATAAGTAATTCTCAATATGTTCTGAGTCATATTGACCAGTATCTAGAGATGAAAATCTCTAATCAAATACCTAAAAAGGATAATTAACTCATAACGATTTCGATATTGTTTTAACTATTTCGATATCTTCAAGATTAAGCGAAGCCTGCTGTGAATAAAAAGGACCTTTCATGTCATAACTACACGCCAAAAAATGCCTCGTATTGTATGGTGAGCAGTTCACAGGGTGCGCGCATCTCAATGACTACTTAAAATGTATTTTAAAATGACCACTTAAAATGTATTTTAAAATGCATTGATAATTATCATTATAACGATTTGAATCTCATTGTATGAATAGCGTCATTAAATTAAAATTTAAACTTCCAAATTATTCAGACAAGTCATAAGCATTCTTAATGTGTTGTGAGACATATTAACTAGTATTTAGTGATGAAAAATTCTAATAAAACACTAAAATGGATAGTTAACTCATACCGATTTCATAATCGTTATAATGATTTCGACATCTTTAGGATTGAGTGGAAACTACCGTGAATAAACAGTGACCTTTTACGTCACAACTGCACGTCCAAAAATCCTCATATTGTATTATGGTAAGCTGTTCAGCGTGGGTGCATCAAAACGACCACTTAAAATGGATTTTAAAATTACATTGATATAATTATCGTTATAACAATTTGAATATCATTGAATGAATAGTGTCATTAAATTAAAATTTGGACCTCGAAAGTTATACTTATAGGTCATAAGTGTTTCTTAGTGTTTTATGAGTCATATTGACTAATATTTGGAGATGAACTCCTCTAATGAAAAACCCAAAATGAATAGTTAACTCATAACGATTATGTTATTGTTATAATGATTTCAATATCTTTACGATCGAGGGACGACTCCTTTGAACAAAAAGTGACCTTTTATGTCATAATAGCACGTTAAAAATACCTAATGTTGTATGGTGAGCAATTTATAGAGTGGATGCATACGGATGACCACCTGAATATTTTAAAATGTCATTGACATAATTTTCTTTATAACGATATGAAAATCATTGACTGAACAGTGACATTAAATTAAAATTTGAACCTACACGTTATACTGATAAGTGATAAGCAATTCTTAATATGTTGTGTGTTGTATAGACTAGTCTCTAGAGATGAACATCTATAATCAAATACCTAACAAAGAAAATTAACTCATAATGATTTCGTTATCATTTTAAAGATTTCGATATCTTCAGAATTAAGCGAAGCCTGATATTGTATGTTAAACGACCTTTCTATTGGGAAATATACCAGTTTTCCCCATTCCAATTTAATTAACAACGCAGCGGAAACAAATAACAAAAACAAACACAAAAGAGAGAAAACACAAATTTAACGTGGTTTGGTAAACCACCGACAACTACAGAAAGAGACCCTTTATTGATAAAGAAATTTCTTACAATCACAAGTTTTCTTTATCCTATCACTCTCTTCCTACACAAAACTAGAGTGCTTAAAGTATACGCCGTAAAAAATACGCGTAACTTACTTCTCTCTAGTTTTCTCACACCAAAAAAAACTCTCAAAAACTCACATAAATTGGTTGCCTATCTCTCCCTACCGCGTGAAGCTTTTTCTTCCCAATTCTCATTTTTCAGCTCTCTCTTGGCGTGTCTTTTAATTGCCCATTGGATGCACATGTATATAGCCAACAATCCTTGCTTAGTTCGAATGAAACTAGGGCTTATTTCCTTATCTTCCTTTTTTCTTTTCTTGCACCCAAAGACAACCACAATTTACTCCACGAACCCCTCATCTTTCACAATTGATTATTTTGAGTCAATTCTCAACATCTCTACCTTGACTCAAAATCTCCACATCATAACACGTCTTTTGCAGCAACCATCTTCCGCACCACTTTACTGGTAGGTGCCACCGTAGCCAAATCATATTCAGTAAATATGAACTGTAATCAAACACTCATTGAACTTGACCTTTCCCTTGACATCTTTGAAATACATTCTTCATTCTTCATACCATTTGCCATAGACCTCGTCTTGGCTCTACCATAATCTCTGCCAATAGTAGAAGACTCCCCTCGATGCGACTCCAATATGGTAGCTCCACCTAACACTGTCTTTCCTACTAGTTTATATAGATTGTCAACTTTCTCACCTCTCATTATTGCCACTAAGTTCTCATTATTGCCTACTAGCATAGTCATAACCCAAGATCGGAAGAGCACATAGCGATATCAAACTTTTCCTCAATCATGGGACGTGTAGAACACCTATTAATCTTCTGACTACACCATCAAACATCTTCACTTTTCTGTACCCGATCCCTTAACTTCATGCTTCTGATAATCAATTCCATAAACATGACATTCACTGCATGGTTCATAATCATCAAACCACTCTCTATTCGGGCACATGTGATAAAAGCATGCACAATCCAAAAACCAAGCATTACGTGGACTTTCATAATTAGCTACGCATGCAACATCACTATAAAAATCATGCTCCACCATATTTAAAGAATCTTCAGTCTCTGAAACCTCTTTACCCTTTCTCTTCGTTTCCAGATGCTTTTTCAACTCGTCACAATATCTTCTAATGTGACCCTTCTTGTGGCAGTAATAACACTCCACATCCTCCCTTGGTCGAGATTGAGAATGAGAACGACTCTTTTGACCATAATTTCTTCCTCGCAACTCACCTCTGCCACGACTTTCCTCAGAAGATACCATAAGAATTCTATTACTATCTTCAACTTCAGTTGGCCTCTTCATGTTGGCTGTCTCTAACAAAGCAGTCAAAACCTCATTCACTGTTAATGTAGATTTTCCAACTAGTGGCGTAGTCACCAGCGTCTCATATGATTTTGGCAAGGAAGACAATAAGATCATTGCTTTATCTTCGTCCTTAATCTTCACATCAACATTCAATAAGTCTACTACACACTTATTGAATTTATTCAAGTGATCCCTAACATCCATTCCCTCATCCATCTTCAATTCATATAATTACTTTTTCAGGTACAACCTATTAGTTAGGGATTTCGACATATACAACTCTCTAATGTATTCCATAATTTAGAAGGTGACTTCTCGTTCAAAACACTATACTTTACCTCAGGAGCAAGAGCCAATCTGATGGTACTGACTGTCTTCACCTGTAACTCTTCCCAATCAGAATCTTTTATATCAGCAGGCCTTTTATCCTTCAATGCCTTGTAAAGTCCCTATTGCACGAGAAGATCTTCAACGGTACTATGCCAAATATTGAAGTTGTTTTTGCCATCGA